>SNQJ01S0017798.1:10020-28996 GCA_010110895.2 Picea sitchensis | reverse complement strand
TGCACTCCCCCGCATGGAAGAGTGTACATACTTCTGGGGTGTAAATACTTCATGGGGTATAAACACGACTGAAAGCAAGGACCTATGAATTAGGAAGATAATCAGGCTCCACAACCAAAAAGAGCCTCATTATAACCTTCTTCTTGCGAATGCGCGTTGCTGTCACATATCTTCTCATAGATAATCCGTCACCATTCCAACAAGCTTGTTTCCACTGCATTTTACAGTTTCAGCTTATTTCGTTATTGAATAGAAAACCAGTTTTACTGTATCTCTGTTATTTTGTGTTAAACACCTGTTAATAATCTGTATTCATTTCGTTCTGCTCATAAAATTCAGATCATATACGCTTGTCACTCAAGAGGTCGGTCTCAAGAGAAACCCATTTTAGAGTTTGAAATACCCATGCAAGATTTTGGTGCTAAAAGTAAACCCTTAACATTTGCCCAGTTGTTGGGTTTTTGTCATTGTTAGAATAGTGGATTTAATCCCATTCCATTTGACTAATGTTGTGTACATTGGATAATTTATAGAAAGTTTCTGGACTTTTTTCTTCAGATTAGAGCCACATGCTTGAGGGAAATAATTTGGGGGTTTTCCTCCATTGAATGAGTTTTTCACATTGAAAAGAATTTCGCAGTACTGATGACGATTAAAATCACAATGAAGTTTTTCCCGCAAAGTGTTTCTAAAACCTATTATTATAAAAGATAAATAATACTAGCAGATGGGACCCCCTTGTATTTTGGAGATCATGTCTGGTTCTTATTTAATGTTGTGCTACTGTTCAACACTTCTTTCATGGTGATAACATCTTGGTTTATTGGCAATGGACAAGGCATGTTCTGTGTTTTTTATTTTTTTATTTTTTTTCTGCTGCTCTAGGCTCAAGTTTTATTTTACAACAACCTATGTTATCCTTTGTTATCACTGCTATCTGTTATGGGATCTATTACTAGGATACCTTCACAACAAACATGTTAGCAACAACACATACAAGCAATTGGAAAGAAATGAAAGAAATGCAAAAAGATACAAAGGAATTAAACTATGCAAACATACTACTATACATGCATTGGAATTTAAATGGTCATTGTTAAACCTAGAAATAAGCTAATGGTTATGCAATTTGTTGAGTTATATGGAACATGGTTGATCTATGTTATGGCATAAGTTAGATATGATGTGGGTGGCGCATTTGAAAAATGATATATGCTAATTCCAATGCATGGTTTAATGAATGGTTAATGGATTAATGGTTGGCATGTACTAATGAGTTAATGGACTGGGGATGGAGGCGACATGAATTTATTGCACATCACCCTTACTCCTTCTACCAGCCGCAACCCTAGTCGGGTTATTGTTCAAACTGTGTTGTTGTGGATAGGCTCCGACTTTCGAGCAGAGAGGAACCGCTCGACCAACTCACGTTTTAAGGTGTTTTGATTACAGGTATGTCTTTTTTTGGCCATCCATGAGTCTGCTCTATTTATTAAATGGATATTGGATTGAATGTATGGGTTGTGTTTTCCTTAACTATGGCAACTGTGTCAAATTGTGAGTTTCTTTGGATTGAATTGTTGATGGATTTATCTGCAATAATGTTTGAAGTCATAGTGTTGTTGGTCGTTCTAAGTGTTAACAGCCATAAAGGATCTCTGTCACCCTTGTTGGTTTTAGTTGAAGGGTTTTGTTGGTCTTGTTGGTCTTGACTAGTTGGATGTCTTCACGGTTTTCGTGCCACCATAGCCAGTCTTTGGATTTTATGGGGTTTCATGGTTGGAAGTGCTTTGTGTCATTGAGCATTGTTCACTTGGGCATTGGTTTGTTTTTGTTACTAATGGTCGGGCAGTGGGTTATATTGCTTCTTCTCGACCTTGTTTCCACCTCAACATTGTAGTTGGTTGACTGGAGAGCCATGAGGGTTATACCCTGCGCATGCTAAGTATCATTACAAGGCTGAAATGGAGCCTTGATCATCTGTTCATAACCTCTCCTATCATGGGATTCATCACCCTATCCATGAAGTAAATTGTGGTGTTCTCTGTGTATACACCGTTGGTCTCGAAGGTTTTCACCGTTGAGAAGAGTCGACTCTAGTCTCTCTGTATTGGCCATAGAGAAAACCCTTAACTCCTCAATTTTGTGGGTTGATAGAGAATACCGTCGCGTCCTGTTGGGTATACTATTTGTTATTGTATATTGGTATGTATTTTTGACAGAGTTGATTACTGGCTCGCCCAGTTGATTATGTGACAATGGTGTTGGTTTTGGTATCTAGTCACTGCATGTGTCATTATAATGTATAAGCTCTACAAGGTTAATTGGACAAATCAAATACACAGTCGCTCTCCTCATGTTTAAATGAATTGATAACCCAACATTGTTTTTAATTGATCAAGTCACAACGTCACTTCATGTCAATGCATGGGTATGTGTGGCATTCCTACAACATGTTAGGTCGGGTTGTTGATTATTATGATAGTCCAAGTAATAGGCTCAT
Organism: Picea sitchensis; assembly: GCA_010110895.2. Classification (NCBI taxonomy): domain Eukaryota; kingdom Viridiplantae; phylum Streptophyta; class Pinopsida; order Pinales; family Pinaceae; genus Picea; species Picea sitchensis. The sequence continues at coordinate 26,493 of SNQJ01S0017798.1, read as the reverse complement.
CATTGAAATTGGTTGATTGACGATTGAGGTTGATACATAGTAACTGTATTTTGCATTTAAGTTATCGAGATGTTAACTCAACAATAGTTACAATTGTTTAATCATGTTTCACGCATGATGCATTTGTATGTGTGGTGTTCCTACACCTTGAGTAAATGATCACTGTAACTATGTGTTTTTTGGTCAAATGGTTATTACAATTGGGACGATTATGGAAAATTCTGTCAACTGTATGTGTTGTGGTTATTTGATTGGGTCATCAAGTATGGGCACAAGTTTTTACACTGTATGGTTTGGTTGCAGTTTGATTAATTTGAGAAATACTGTTGTTGCCTCTTTGTATTGAATTGATAGCTCACCATGATAGGTTGAGTTAATGATACTGCGACTGTGTGTTTAAAATTGTCAAATGGGAATGTTGCATCATGGTAATTATGGCATGGTTATCCATTGTACCTGTTATCGATATTATTTGATTGCGCCATTAGAGAAGGTCGCAGTTTTTAAACATGGCTTTGTTTCATTTTGATCGACTAGTGTTATGAGATTGGGCATGCTATTGCTTCCTTTTTGTGTTGGATAGCCCATCATTTTGAATGTTAGAGTCAAGGGAAATTGGACCTGTACAGTCTCAGAAATACACTTGCATTTTGTCGAATGGTTGTGCATTTCACAACATAGTGTGAGTTGAAATGGTGATTTGTTATCTGGGTCTGTAAATGACAAGTCAGGATCTTTCAAGTGAAATATGGATCATTGTGTTTACTTTCCACTATGTATGTTAAATGAATGTCATGCATTTTAAACAGTGACATGCATAAGTGTTGCGACAATATAACTGCATTGCAATTTAATTATTGAAAGAATTGAAAGACAGAATTGAGCACAATTTTTATGTCTGCATTTGATGATCAAAGAGGAAGGTATTGACTGTGTATTCATTTAGGAATTGCTTATGGATAAATGAGGAAAAAAAAAGATCCCCTACAGATTGTTGTATTCATACTGTTTTGTTTGTTGACACTATGTTAAATATTTGATTATGAACAATGAACTAGTTAATGCACAAAGTCGTGTGAACTATACACAGTGGTTGTTAATTGGGTCACAATGGTTATTTGGTTATTGTATTTCCTTTTACTGAATGGTTATTTGGATCACTTAATTAATTTTATGAGCAATACCCACTCTCATTCCCCACCATTATTTCTCTTTTCACTAATTACAACCCCATCACCTTCCCACATTCATTTTTCACTCCCTGTTCTAAAATTCATTACATTCAAGAAAAATTCTGTGTTGAAGGAGTTGGAAGTAGAAGTGTCTTGGTTGGATTATAGTGATGTTTTCTTTGGTTTGCATTACATTTGATTGTTTGTTGGCTTTGAGCAGTAACTGTGTTCTTTTCCCCCTCATTATATCATGTTTCTCTCAATACAAACCCCTTACATATCCCGAAACCCTTTGTTCACCCCATTGTTGGCCCTTGACCAAGTTTTAAGGAATACTTGGTCATATTTGACCAGTTTTGGGACTTCGATAGCTTGCCAAATATGGAGCGCAAGGCGAAGCGGAGATCGTGGAAGCTAGACCCCATTTTTGGGTTTTTGGGGATAATGTAACAGGACCAGGATATCAGCCCATGGGTTTACTCATGTTAGGCCCCTTTTTGTAATGTATAAATAGAATTCTAGGCTATGTAAGAAGAGGATCCTTTTTGAGGACACTTGAGAAGTGGCTTAGTGCTAAGAGTTGATCTACGTGATATGCTTGCAGAGATGAGTGCAAGTATTGTAAGTGCTGAGTGCATAGATTGTAAGAAGGTTTTATGCTTAGAGCTACTCAGGGAAGGAGGATCTAGTGAGCTGTGCAGATCTCCTGTCCTGCACGAAGTAGGTTTTGAGACTCTGTGCTTGTAACTGATTGGCCAACAATAATGGAGAAGAAGAGTTGGTGAACGTAGCCCCAGGGTGGGGGTGAACCATGTAAATCTATGTGTCATGCTTTGTGCTGTTACTTACATGTGTTTTACCTCTCTTGCTAAGTGCTATGACATGTTTAGATATATTTACCTATGCTTTGTGCTTATTAGATGTGTATAGATGATAGATTTGATGTGTATGAAGTTGCTAAGTGCTTGATCTACCAGATCTGGTCTATTGTATGCTGCTAAGTGTTGAATCATCTTAGGTCTAAGTATATATTGTGATGCTCTGTGTTATCCGCAGAGTGAGATAAGGGTTAATTCTAGGTGAACTATTGATGTTAAGTGCTTTGTTAAGTGTATAATCACAGATATGGAACCCAACTAAGGTTGCAGACACCTGAGTCCTGCAACCACCCCTGCCTCTACCTCGGGTGAGATTTAATTTGCTCTGTAGGTGTTACCGAAAGGGTCGGTAGTTAGGGTTTTGTTGGTTTGATGTTGTAGCATTGAACCCTGGGTATGCCCCTGTGCCAACAAATGGTTCCGTTTCCAGGACTTGAAACTATGATTGCTGGGAACTAAGAAGAAACTTTGTGCGTAGATTTGTTTCCCTAGTGCCCAACTTTTTACTCAACCTGTGAAGCTTTGTGCCAGGAATAAGGTCATATTTGAAGAAAGGAAGATCATATCTGAAGAAAATAAGCGAGATCTGAACGCTTTGTGCCCTAAGAAAAGTAAAAGTGGAAATTTCTGAAAGAAAGAGGTCAGATATATAGAAAAGAGGTAAGATCTGTAAGCTTTGTGCTCTGATAAAGGTAAGAATAGTTAAAAGTTCTTAGATCTGGAAGCTTTGTGCTCTGTAGAAGTAAGAAAAGTGAAATTTTTTGTTTCTAGAGCATGGATCTAGGTATGCTTGATAGATTTTGTCCTAGCTTAAAAACTAGGGCATTGTTAGATGAAAGAATGTTTGATATGAATAGATCTGATAAGAATAATGAAGGATATGTTATACCTATGCATAGAAAGAATGTTTGGACTAACGAGTGAATGTAGGATCCTAGAAAGAAATTTTTACCAGCTAGCTATTATGATCCTAGCGCGCAGTACAGGAAAATTTGGGGATCATTGAAGAGAAAGAGAGGATTACATATTTTTTATAGTTGTAGAAGACCGAGACATCTTGCTAAGGAATTCCCTGGAAGAAAACCTAGTTTCCTCTGTTGTAAGGCTATGGACCATGAAGTACTGGATTTCCCTAGAATGATTGCTAGACTTGAAAAGATGAATATGGAGCAAGCAAACCCTGAAGGAGATCAAGAGACTAAGATTATAGAAGAACCCTAGAAAGAATAAGAGATTATGTTACTGAAAATAAAAGAAACCCTGAACGAACATAAAGATGCCAGTTTGTCAGAGATATTAAAAAAAAAGGAGAAAATCGAAGTAAGAATAGGAGACTTCGACATTGATTGTGTTGTGGATGAGGAAACACAGATGAACATTATGACATAAAGCACTTGGGAAACCCTAGGAAGGCATGCTATGGTTCCTTCACTAGGAAAAATATGGTTGTTTAAAGGAAAAATGGTAACCCTATGTGGCAGGATTACCCAGATAGCTATGAGTACCCATGGAGCTTCTACATAGGAAGAATTTGAAGTTATTAATTTTATTGAGGACCGTGCCCCATTTCCATCTTTGTTAGGCAAGATCTAGATTGAAAAAGACCAGATCCAAAGAAAAGAAGAAAAGGAAGCCTTAGAACAGAAGAAGCAAGAAATCATGGAATTTATGACTAGAAGGATTGCCTACTTGATGGAAGAACAAGAGAACAGATCTAAGCTATTGGACACCAGGAAATTGGACGTCAAATCTATAAGAGCATTAGAGGAATGACAGAAGACTGAAATACCTAATCCATATGTTGAAGGAGTATTACCCTCAGATCTAAAGAAAGAATCTCAGCAGTGCGAAGTGACTATGTCAAGAGAAGATAGGAATCAGAATGGGAAAAGACCGACCGAGTTGAAGACTACCAGGAAGAAGGCTAGAAAATTAAGTAAGAAAAAGGAAAAACTTGAAAAATTACAAGAGATCCTAGGTGGAACACTGCAGAAGGAAAAATCACATGAATTGAACTTCATCAAGATATCAGAACAATGACATATGGCACTTCACCCTGGCGAAGAAATCTAGCCGTTGGACCAATATACCCATTCGAATTCCACTCCGAACGGATAGAAAAGCATTAAAGGATCACCGCCAGACCGTTGGACCTCACCATAATAGACAGATCTACGATAATGGAAGCCTCATACCCATTGAAAGAAGACCGTTGATGAATTTCCTATTTAGCTCGTCACGTCGTGCTCAAAGAACATTTTTTCCAACTGAATATTCGAATCATGCAGAACTAGTGATTGTATACAGTGATCATTGCAAGAAGATTGTTCATCCTAGTGAAAGTATCTGAGATCATCGTGCCCCAATTATTTTTTCCGAGTGCGTATGTCCTTCGAGCTCACCGCCATTGAGGAATTCGTCATGGAGGTCCTTATTTATTTAATGATTTAGAGAGTCATGTTGGAAAGAGGAATGTTCACCATAGTACAAGCATCATCGTAGAGAGGAGTGCAAGGCTCCCCATTGACTGCTCAAGCAGGAACATATCGAGCCGACGCGAAAAGGAGAACTAAGAATAAAGACGACATAGCCAACGCGAAGTTAGTGCCATCCATATTACCATCTTACATACCCCCTCTGAGTGGTGCAATTAATAGGGAAAATGTCCCTAGAGACTTTGAATACACCCTAGTCACTGCATATCTACCGAAAGGAGTATGCACCTAACACACAGATCAAGACAAGGTTACAACGTTGACATTTTGTGACTTTAACCTAGGGGACCATAAGATTTACAACATGCTTGCCCCGTATAAGTACTTGACAAGAACTAAGAGAAATAATTCAAATATCATCTCTCAACAATGGACGATGAACCTCGTGCAGCCTACTTTTCTCAACGTTATGAAAATACCACACTTCAGTAGACACTAGGAGGTGAATGCTTGTGTAAAATTGCTACTAGAAAGTTACCATGATGGATACCTGTAGTTAAACCATCGCATAACTATTGATTTGGCGTTGATCAATAGGATCACCAGGCTTAGCATGCAGGGCCCTGATCCCTAGGATTACTAGCCCGAAAAGACCGCAGACCGCGCTCTTTCAAAGAAGATTAAAGAATCTTATGAAAACGTTGAGAAGGGTGCGTGAGGCTACAAGGTAGCCTCTATTGAAAGTGGCACAGTGCGCCTTTCATGTCAATTGATTGGAGGAAATATGGTACGTAAGAATCAACCTACACAAGTATCAGGCTTCGTAGTTGACCTCGCAGGAAAATGCGCAGAGGGACTACAGATGAACTGGGTGAAGTACTTGGTAAACCAACTAGATATTGATTGTAGAGAAGCCTAGGATCAGAGGCATGAATTCCATTTTAGTTGGCTTATAATACTGATCGATTTTTTTGCATGGGAGATACCGGAAGGTGCAACCTTCTCGGACCTCGACCCCTTTGAGCCACTAGCCACAAAGTTCAGTACATTGTGGTACTCAACCAACATGAACAAGCAATGGTAATCAAATGTCATTTTCCACACCTATTATAACCAATTGAAATAAACCATAGGGGGTGAACCTTGCATAACCCCGACCACTTTACAAAGGTTCCGACCTCTGATAAATTTCAGCGCAGATCGCTAATTTATATACCTAACTCCATGCGCTGATGAGCACCAAGAACAACTTCAGTTCTATTATAAGCTTACAAAAGAAGAACTAGAAGAGATCACCAAGGAATGGTCAGTGAACCTTCTTGTTGCAGTAGATCCAATGGAAATTTCAGACATCAACAACCCATAAATTGCACAGGACACACCTGGGCCCAGTAAGACAAAGAAGACGAAGAAGTCTGAAGAGGTTCAGGATGTAGATAACATATCTGTAAGGATGGATTTCGTCACACCAGATCAAGGAGGTCATGGAAAAGACCTAGAGGAAGTCGCACAGAGACTGGAAGATGAAGTTGAAGTTATAAACAAGAGAAGAGGGTCACCTCCGAAGTCTCCCTCCCAGAATAAATCAAAAGCAGTTGTAACTAAGATGAATACCACGCTCACTCTGGATGACTTCAGTTTCCTCCTCGCAATTATGAATGAATCCATAGAAGAGATAATAGAAAAATAGGAAGCGAAGTAGGAGAAGATATATAATAGGATTGAAATTGGGCTCCGAGAATTGCAACAAACACTCCGGTCTAGCCACGCAATATTTACTGTGCCTCTGCCAGAAGGAACACCAGAAGTGGGAGAAGAATCCGTTCAAATCAGCAAGATTGTTGATACAGTCGAAGTACGCCTTCGACACGCACAAGAAGAAAAATCACAGGTTGCTCAGGCCTTAAATAAAGTACAAGAGGAACTCATAGAACAACATCGAGCCATGCAACAAGAGAAGGATGCTCTCCAAGAAAAATTTGAAGAAGATAGAGAAAATATCTAAAAGGAGAAAGAGCAACTGCTTGCGAAGCAGATTGGGATGGAAGAAGTAGTTAACTGAGCATTTCGCTCTGTCACTGGCTTAGAACACAAGAGAGAATAACCCTTCGAACGTCAAGTGATGAAGCTTGCTAAAGTTATTCAACAACTTTAGCAAAGGGTCGTGGAATTAGAACTTCAAACTATACCAAGTACCCCACAAGAAGTGCATGACCAACGAGAATTGAATGCTCAGAGAGTAGTCAAGAGGATTAAAGCCCTTGCTCTAGAATGCAAACAATTAAGTAGCAGAAGTGTGAAGATATATGAACAACAATACGAAGACCCAGAGTTGAAGAAATTGGAGTCCCAACTCCAGGAAGCAAAGCAACACACAGATACAGTACAGGTGTAACTTAAGCTCTTGTCACCCATTGAGAGGTTGAAGAGATCCTAGGAACAACACACCACCCAACAAATCGTTCTTACCACGAAGAATAGAGTGATGGAAGTCACCCAAAAACTCCAGTCGAGCCAGGAGGCAACCGATATACTGTTTGAATAAATTGAAGGCCAAGGAACAGTACTAGAACAAGTAGTTGTTACAGTCGAGCAACAACTGGAAGGACCTATCAGCGAAGTGGTTATTCAGGAATTCACTGAGGAAGAAGAAGTAGCACAGAGACAAGTCGAAGAAGCTCGAGCCAAGATTGAGACCTTTGAGGCAAAGTTACCTAGACTTGAGTGACTCAGGATGAATCACAGGTGAGTGTTGGGGGCTTGTTGGCCCTTGACCAAGTTTTGAGGAATACTTGGTCATATTTGACCATTTTTGGGACTTCGACAGCCTGCCAAAAATGGAGCGCAAGGCGAAGCAGAGATTGTGGAAGCTAGACCCCCTTTTTGGGTCATTTTTGGGTTTTTGGGGATAATGTAACGGGACCAGGATGTTGGCCCATGGGTTTACCCATGTTAGGCCCCTTTTTGTAATGTATAAATATAAGTCTAGGCTATGTAACAAGAGGACCTTTTTTGAGGACACTTGAGAAGTGGCTTAGTGTTAAGAGATGATATGTGTGATATGCTTGCAGAGCCGAGTGCAAGTATTGTAAGTGTTGAGTGCATAGATTGTAAGAAGGTTTTATTCTTAGAGCTACTCAGGGAAGTAGGATCTAGTGAGCTACACAGATCTCTTATCCTGTATGGAGTAGGTTTTGAGGCTTTTTGCTTGTAACTGATTGGCCAATAATAATAGAGAATAATAGTTGGTGGACGTACCCCCAGGGTGGGGGTGAACCACGTAAATCTATGTGTCATGCTTTGTGCTGTTACTTACATGTGTTTTCCCTCTCTTCCTAAGTTCTATGACATGCTTAGATAGATTTAATTATGACTTGTGCTTATTAGATGTGTATATATGATAGATTTGATGTGTATGAAGTTGCTAAGTGCTTGATCTACCAGATCTGTTCTGTTGTATGTTTCTAAGTGCTGAATCATCTTAGATCTAAGTATATACTGCAATTCTCTGTGTTATCTGTGGAGTGAGATAAGGGTTAATTCTAGGTGAACTATTGATGCTAAGTGCTTTGTTAAGTGTGTAATCGCAGATTTGGATCCTAGCTAAGGTTGTACACACCTGAGTCCTGCAACCACCCTTGCCTCTACCTCGGGTGAGACTTCATCTGCTCTGCAGGTGATGCTGAAAGGGCCGGTATTTAGGATTTTTTTGGTGCGCTATTGTAGCGTTGAACCCTGGGTCTGCCCTTGTGCCAACACCCATGCTCATTGAAAAATAGTTAAACAATTTGTATGGATTGGATTGCATGAGTCTGATACATTGCTGAGGAAAAATATATTTCATATTTTTAAAGAGTTGTAATGTATGGTTATTTAAAATATTTTCTAATCAATCATGCATCCATAAATGAGTTTTTTCAGTCGAGTTAGCCATGGAAGAGGTAACCAAGGGAGAGATAATTGGAACAGAGGCCCAATAAGGCTAAGACTCTCCATACATTTTGACACTGACTCACAAGAGTTAGGCCAATTGTTTCAGTTCATATTTTTCAATTGAATTGGGCAAGGAGTGGTCCAACCTAGGCCTGAAAGGCCTCCTTTCCAAGTTCCACAAGCCCCTGGTATTCTTGTGACTCCTCATGTCTCATTGCAATCCGAGGTTCCCGAAAATGACAGATGGCAAGAGATTTTCCACCCGACAGTCTCCCAACATTGTGGCTGGCCCAATTTATCCCTACCTTCTCCTTTACCTATTAATCCCATATTCCAAGCTACCCCTTCCCACTCACCAGTGCATTCCTCTCATGCTAGAAAAAGGTTGAAAACCAAGGCCCACCATGCCCTTGACAAAGGAAAAGCCACTGCTGCCCCTTCCTCACCCTCCAATGGCTCTGACAAATTCGTCACTTCTCGAATGCATTTGAGGGATGATTGTTCCCACATGATCAGTGAGATTAGGCGTAAAGGCTCAGTGTAGCCAAAGGAAAATTTAGGAGAATCAAAAGGTGACAACAAAAATCAAGGAAAGATTGCATCTCAGAGTGGGAAATATGGCTTTTGATTTTTTATTTTATCTATTGTTGATGACAATTGACTTCATAAGTTTTGGACAACTTATTTTATTTTTGGATATATATATATATATATTTGGAAATAATTTCAAATATCGTGAGCTAAATTGTCAAATGTTAAATGGGAGTCACAAGGAGGTGTGTTTTTCTTAACTAACTAATATATTATGATTGTTAAGAGCTAAAGTGAGTCACAAGGGGTCCCACCTACTAGTTATTATTTATTTATAACCCTTATTATGATTATTACTTCCCCCCTAACTAAAAGTTGGTTGAGTCTTTAATTAACTTAACTAATGAGTTGGTTCAACTACTTCAACCAACTCTAATTTGTTTAAAGTAAAAGGAAAGGGAGGAACAAGAGGAGGATAGAAGGAGAATCATACTAAGGTTTTCTATTTGATTTTATGCTGAGATAATTCAATTTTCATTCATTCCTTAATTTATCACAAGGCTAATTCTTTTTATGATAGTAGGGTCTTATTGTAGACAACAAGATTCGGGGCTGAATTACATCATTCAGACACTTGTTTTTCAAAGGCGTTGATCTATCTTTGATAGTCTATGTAGACTTGTCTGTTTGTGAATTAGTTTTATGACTGACAAAGGCTATTGTGCAGAGTTGAGTGGGAAACAATTTGTGGCAAAATGATCCAGCTTTTAGATTTCAGCTTTTGATTTTCTGTCAGAGGTCCATTTGTATGTTCCATCGGGGATGTCTAAGTTTGACTTTGGTCCTAAATTTCTGCATGAAATTTTGTAAAAGAATGACTCTTTGGTGAATTGGAATGAAATAAAGGATTGATTTATGTCTCATCTGTATTGATTATCATCTTCGTGTCTTTACTTCTGCCTTTACATTTATTTCAACACCTTTTATGTTCAGAAAATTACATAAAAGTTAATTTCCAACAAGCTTTTTTATTGATAAAAGACTAGCCTAAGCACTTGTAATTAATTCTTGTTGGCTATAAACATAGGGTGAGATTCCCGTCTATTTTTCTCTAGCCAAGCAGAATCTGAAAATGCTTGAGTAAGATCATCTCATATATTTTCCTCAACATTTATTTGGCGACCATACTGGGGAGATCTTCGATATCTCTATGTTTAATTTTTATACTCGATTTTCATCGATACATCTATTTTTCTGATATTGATTCTTTGACTGTTTTATTTCTTAATGACTATGCCTATTGCAAGGCAGCCCAATATTGAGCCCGGTCTCCAAGACCAAACCAACATTGATTTGAACTTGTTCAATACCATTTTAGACACTGCCAATGCCCGTGTTGAGCTTAACCATTCTTGGGCAACAATTGAAAGAGATATTAGTGCTCAAGAGCAATTGGAATCTAGACGTAGACAACCTAGAAATCAACAGTAACCTTTTTTTTTGTTTCAGTTTTGGCCTTTTTTTCATGTCCTTAGACTCTCATGCTTCTAGAAGAAGAAGAGGCTTATCACCTGAAATCAATCCTATTTCTGAAATAGGAAGAAGGAACATTGTGTTATCTGCCCAACAAAGTGCTCTAACGAGAACCTTATCTGATTCATCCAGTTCGTCTTTCTTTCCCTCATCTATCATCCACAAAATGGCATCTAGTGGTGGCTCTGGTGGCACCAAAAGTTCTTCCTCTTCTCCATATTCATCATTGTCAGTGATTGGTAGTTTATATAGCCACCATATCCCTATCCAATCTACCACAAATCCCACCAAAGTCATTAAAAAGTATGGAATTTTTCAATTTGAATAAGACGCTACAACCACACCGTGGCATGTGTCCTCTCCTCTTAACCTAGCACCGACTACTCAACCAATTCCTAAATTCAAAGAACATCTTCCTAGGTTTTCAGGAAATAACACTGTCACTACAAACGGACACCTGGTGGAATTTTCTAATGCTTGTCATAACATAGGGGCCAATGACAATGATACTTGCATGCGTTTATTCGTCAATTCCTTGGAAGGAAAGGCTGCAGCCGATTTCTTTGAACTTCCTCCTAAGATTTTGTCTACTTGGGAAGAGTTAATATATTGGTTCAGATTCACTTATAGGAAATCTAAAATCCCAACCGAGAAGTTACAGGAGTATAATAACGTTACCGATAAGGATGGTGAAACCATCAAGTCCTTCAACTTGTGTTTCACCAAGTTATACAATCAAATCCTTGAACTCATTTTCCCTTAGAACCAAGCCGCTTTCATGCATTACTACAATGCATTGCCTTCCCCCTACCATCATAGGCTTGAGGAAAAATCCATTTATAATCTTGGTTCCTCTCTGCATACTTGCTTAGAGTATGAAGAACAACTTGAAAGAACATGTCTTCCCCAGGGAGAATCGGTGAAACAGACAAACATGTCTGCCCTCATGCAACTATTACAATATATGAATAATCATATGATATCATTTGAACGAAAGGGAACTGTATCCCCTCTCACCCTTGGATCTTCTGCACCACCCTTTAGAAATCTGGTTGAAAATAATTTTCAGCCTAAATCTATCTTGCCTCGAAATTGGTGTAACTTCTGCGAGGAACAACACAAGGAAACCACATGTGAGGTAAAGAAGAGTGCCAAAGATAAGATATTTGGCAAGAGACTCGAAGCTACTACCACTGTTCTTGATTTTGTAGAGCCAGAAGATGTCATGGTCATCAATACTAGGAACAAAGCCTATACTCCCAAGGGAAACTTTGATCCTCCCTGCAGTTCTTCTAACCCAAACTCATATTCATCCGCTGCTACGGTTCAGGTTCCTAAGGTTCCCGAGAGTCAAAGAATTACTCCCCCTCTCCCCTCTTCCAAATACAATATCTTGAATCAGTTGGCCAACATCAAAGCAAATGCAACCCTTCTAGACATGGTTGTCATCCTTGAACAACAGATGCATCTGAAACAATTCATGGAAGGAAAAGCTTCTCTTATAGCCAATATTTCTGAAGAGGTGAATGAAGAGGATTCTTATGTAAATAAAGTAGGTGTACATAACTTTAGATACCCTATAAAAAACCCCCCTTTTTATATTTCTGTAAATATTATGGATAGGATTTCCCATTGTTGCCTCATTGATGGCGGTTCAGGCCCAAGTGTGATGTCAAAGATTATTATGGAAGAGCTAGGCTTGTCTTGTACAAATGAAAATTCCAGAAGCATTCTCTCCTATAATATTCTACAACAAAAAAACATAGGTGAGATTAAGGATGTGACCTTGGTTTTATGTGCGCATCCTGAAATAAGGACAACCCTCAACATTAAGGTAATTGATATGCCTATAAGCAATTACTCAATTATCTTGGGAAGATATTGGAAATCCCTAACAGGTGGATACCTCTCACTCGACAAAACAAATTTATCCATTCCTCGGAATGGTAAGAACATTATATTCCTTAGAGAGGGAATACTTTCACCCTACATAGAGAGTGTTTCACAATATAGTGTAAACTATATCGAAGAGGACCTAGGAGTGTATTCCATCTTTGCTGAGGATGATAATATTCCTTTGGAATGAATCAACTTAGATGATGATATATGGCACATGCACTTTGATGGTTTGTTCTCTAATGAAGGTAATGGGGCTGGAATTATCTTGGTTTCCCCCATAGGAAAAATTCATAATTTGTCTTACAGGTTAGAGTTTGCTTGTACAAATAATCTCACTAAATTCAAAGCTTTATTATTAGGCATTGAAAATGCCCTTAATCTTGGTTGTGGTCACCTTTCATTTTTTGGATATTATGAGCTTGTTGTGAACTTGATAAGTAATATATGTGTTGGTTTTATGTTATACTCTTTGCATGTGTGTGTGTGTGTGGGCACATTAGATTCGACAACTACGTATGAAAATCCCATATTTTTAGCAGATTTTTCTATTTTTAGAGGTTTTCTAAATTAATCCTAGATTAAGGGATTAGGGTTTTTGTATATATGGAATACCTAAAAGAATTGCATATATTGTATGGTGAATGGTGAAATCAATATAATGAAGAGTTGAAAGGTTTTCCTCGGTTGAGGGTTTTCGGTATAAATATCTATGTACTATGTGTGTGAGCCATTGATTAATTTCTGTTTTGCTTAAGAATCTATATGCATTGCTTTAATTCACAGGTTTAAAACTTACATGTGATATCAGAGATTGTTTTTGGCTTCAGAGGGACACCTTTGTTGCTGAGGGTTTTGCTCAGTCTTGATAGATCAAGTTTATCTTGGGTCTATGATAAACCTGGGTTTAGTGGGAGATTTTGTAGTGGTTATTCAAGTGCAGAAAGAGGAATGGCGAGCTCTTTTAGAATCGAAATAGAGAAGTTCAATGGTAAAAACTTTGAGCTATGGAAGCTGAAGATGGAGAAACTTATTGTAGAAAAAGAACAATGGATCGTTGTGGATCCTGGTACATAGGCTACTGGTACGCAACCTACTAGAACAAAAACGACTGGTACACAACCTACTAGTACACAAACTACTAGTACACCACCTATTGGTATGTTGAAGGAAGATTGGGAGAAGTTGGACATAAGAGAAAGGAGTACTATTCAACTCTACCTGGAAGATTCGATGTTGTTGAATGTCTCAGGAGAATCTACAACCAAGGAACTATGGGATAAGTTAGGGAATTTGTATCAATCAAAGTCCTTGGTAAACAAGTTGTTTCTTCGAAAGAAGTTGTATCATCTTAGGATGGAGGATGGAGATTCTGTGACAGAACATCTAAATTCCTTTAATACTCTGGTAAGTCAACTCATATCTATTAATATTACGATTGCAGAAGAAGATAAGTGTATTACTTTGTTATGTTCTTAGCTAGACTCTTGGGATAATCTAGTTGTAGCAATTGGTAGTACCACTCAATCTACATTGAAGTATGAGGATGTAGTTTCATCCTTGTTATCTGAAGATATGAGGCGAAAAAGCATGGATTTTCATAGCACATATGCTTTATTTGTAAGAGGTCATACCCAAGACAAGACTCCTGGTAAGTCTTCGGGGGGAAGATCTAAATCTACAGGTATATCTAAGTCTCTAGGAAAATATTTGAGGAAATGATAGAAGTGTGGTAAAATAGGGCATTATAAGAAAGATTGCAAGTCTAAGAAGGTTGATAGACCAAAGGGATCTGATAGTATCTCTTCCATAGAGGTGAAAACCTCCATTGAAGAAGGAGGTGATGTTTACCTGGCATCTACAGGTACACATGCATATCATGATGTATGCTTGATCGACTCAGGTGCGTCATACCATATGACTCCTCATAGGGAGTGGTTCTCTGAATATGAAAAATACGATGGTGGTGATGTATTCCGAGGAGATGACTCAACAACCAGAATCATGGGATGTGGAAGGGTTAAGTTGCTGCTAAAAGATGGAAGGATAAGAACTCTCCCTGGGGTTCTGCACATTCCAAAACTAGCCAGGATCCTAATATATGTAAGCGAGTTGGATGATGCAGGAGTGGATATTGTATTGGGAAAGGGAACTTGCAAGATGGTACGAGGGGCAATGGTGTTGATGAGGGGAGTTTGGTGTGGAACTTTGTACAATTTGTTGGGAAGCACTTATACTAATGGGTGTAACAATTCTCTTGTCCCTGATCAAAGAGATGAAGGAGAAAATACCAATATTGTCCTTGAAAAGAAGACCATGTTGTAGCATCAAAGACTGGGGCATATTGGAGAAAAGGGCCTTCAAACACTACACGGTAAAGGTATGTCTAATTTCACTCTGGATTTTGATTTATGTGAACATTTCATATATGGTAAACATAATCGAGTAAGATTCCCATTTGGTGCTATAAGATCAAAGGGGATCTTAGAGTTGATACACAGTGATGTGTTTGGACCTGTTCCTGTTCCATCCCTAGGTAAATCTGTGTATTATGTTTCATTCATAGATGATTTCTCAAGGAACACATGGATTTATTTTCTTATAAATAAATATGAGGTATTTGATAAATTTAAAGAGTTTAAGGCTCTGGTAGAAAATCAGACAGAGAAGAAAATAAAGGTATTGAGAATAGATAATGGTGGAGAATTCTGCGGAAATGAATTCGAAGAATTCTGTAAGAATTGTGGTATAGAAAGACATAAGACTACTCCATACACTCCTCAAAATAATGGAGTTGCAGAAAGGATGAAGATGACACTGATGGAAAAATCAAGGAGCATGCTCAGTAGTGCCGCGTTAGGACAATAATTTTGGGTAGAGGCAGTGGGTACAACATGTTACCTGGTCAATCGATCACCTTCATCAACATTGGATGATAAAACTCCACACGAGGTATGGTCTGGAAATAAACCCTCTCTTCAACATCTTAGAGTGTTTGGTTGTGATGCTTATTTACATGTTCCAAATGAAAATAGGAGTAAGATGGATAAAAAAGGTTGAAAAGTGTATCTTTATTGGTTATAAATATGGTGTGAGAGGTTATAAGCTTTGGAACTGTTAGTCCCTAAAGTTGCACTTGACTGTGAGAGGGAAAGCTAGGGCATCATTTGTTTATTGAAAAGTATTTTTAAGGTTTTATGATTTGTTTTTTTTGTAGGGTGGTTGAAAACTGGCTCAAGGTTATAGCATGACATGAAAATCAAGATCAGAACATATCATATCCCACTAGATGAATAATAGGTAGACACATAGATGGATTAAACTAATGTAAGAAAAAGGAAGATGAAGTCTACAATTTGTCAACTTCACATGAATTCTCGTCTCAAAATGTCATAAAGAAACAAGACATTCAACTTGATATCAAAACTTGAAAAATTATCTCTACAACAAAATTTTCACTGTATAAATTAACAATCAAGAATAAAAAAACATTGCAATCTGAATAATGAATTCAAGCATGAATAAAGAAATAACAGAGTAGAAAAAAGAGGGTCTAACCATCCATATGCCTTTTCTATTAAGTGTCAAATTGAACATCAATGCATTTTACAATGAGCTTCACAAAAAGGTCCCCTGGATCTCCAATTTTTTCACCTTCACAAAGTCTTTCCTCTATCTATTTAAACTATCTATACAACTTCCAGATCCTATCATCTAGTATAGCTTTAATGACTAGATTCGAATAGTATCTAACTACTAAGGTAGTTCACTCAAAAAGAGCTTCTACAATCCCAAAATAGATCATAGCTCAACAACTTGAGATTACAAAATATTGCCAACATTTACATTTGACTCTACAAAATAGGAATTTAGTTTGATTTTGTAAAATAGATCGAGGTCTTAGCATCTCACTGACCAAAACTGAGTAGCTTTGCCATATTTTCTGGAAAACATTTAAATCATGATTGTAGCAAATTTCCATGTTACCTTTAGGATATAATCACAGTAGTAGCTTTAGCATTTTTCTATTTGAGCTTTGTGGTAAGCACAACATTGTGCCAATAGAGTCTGAAATTAATCTCCCTAAGTTCTTTG
>SNQJ01S0017797.1:132560-160923 GCA_010110895.2 Picea sitchensis | reverse complement strand
CCCCCTCAAATTTCAAGGTACAATGAGGGTACAAAACTTATTAAATCATATTAAATTGCCAATGATTAAAATTTCAAGTTTTAAACTAAACATTCTCCATTGAACAATGAAAAGCAAGCAATAACATGATAACATAACAAAAGAATTCAAGGGAAACATTCAAAAATCATCTACAAGTGTGAGTTTTAAGCTCCAAATGAATGCCCTACAATGAAGGAATTCCCAAACTAGCAAAAAATGAATAGCAAATGGTGGAAATGTGTTGATTTAGATTTTGAAATAGGCTTTCACAAGAGGTAGAGGGTAGGTGGACCAACTAGTAAAGAGTATTAAAGAGTAGGAACAATTATGTTTTTTCTTTTTTCTTTATTTATTATTTATTATTTTTTTGGCATGGGTGAACACACATGTAAAAGAAGCATGGAAGTACCTTGTGCCATAGGGCACGTCTAGAAGTCCAAGATGTGAAGAATAGAGATGGGGACGTACCCTTTCATTCCCTGTCAAATTGGGTGCAGCCTTGCCATACCTGAGACATACCCCATGTCCATAGAACAGTGTCCCCATCCAAGACATGCCCCCAAGGTATGGGAGTGCTTCCCCGTGTAACATTGTTGCTTTTTAATTAGTGTATCATCGAGGAGACAATGGAGCTAGACAACGACATTAATGGTGGTATGCTTGATGATGCCAAAGAATTGTTGCAACACATGGAAGTAGAACACCAAGCACATGGTATTTAGTACTTAAGCATGGCTAGGGGCTTGCTCCTATTTTTTTTAAATATTGTGTCATGTATGATCAATGATCATTTTCAAGTTTCAGCTAGTATAATTATGTAATCTTGTGCTTATTCATGATTAATTATCACTCACTGATACTAAAATTAGTATTTTTTTTATATTCCCCTATGTCCTATACACTCTCATTCCCTAAAATTTGAAGTCTCTCTAGCCAACCCAAACTTCGGCAAAACACAGTTCCTTCCACAACAAGTTTTACAAAGCCATAGAAAACTAACATAATAGTGTTGAAATAGAAGGCCTCAAACTTTTTAGTTAAATAGCGGTGCATACAAGAGATAAACCCTTGTGCTTAGGAGAAAAAAGACCTCATATTGATACACAAAAAAACATTATAATGATTACACAGACAAATGTGTTATAATAAAGGGTAATGGATATAAAATCCCTGTCCATTTGACATGCATCAAACAATCGTTTCTTAGAGAAAATGGACCTTCTGCAAAATCTTTACATTTATTATGGAAATCTTCCAATGTTTGAACAAAGAATATTTAAATAGATAAACAACAATGAATTTGTTGTCACATCAGGCTTCTTTTGATATGATGGCAGTCTGATTTGTGCCAGTCTGTCCTTGCAAATTGAGGTGCATTACCACAAGGTGTAATTGGAGATGGAGCACCTATAGCAACTTCTGGACTACTAGCACGGGGCCCCTTGCACTATGAGTCGTGGGCCTCCTCCAGGCCCAAAGCCTGCTCCTGCCCATGCCTCTTTTTGACCTGCCTCTGCAAGCTCTTCAGTGAGCAGACCTCAGCAACAGGCCAGCAAACTGGTTTGAGAACGCCGTGAGCGTGCACACAGCCTCTCAGCTGGCCCACCCCAGCATATGGACAAAGCCTTCCCAACCTTAACTCTTGCAATCTCAAAGGGGCCTAGACCCCAGCGTATTGATATATTAATAGTCAAAGGAAGCTTTTTTTCAACAAAAATAGACAAACAAGAGTCAAGACAAAAAATTAAGACCAAATTAACAAATGTCAAAAAAGTATTGGCAGCACCTTGCTATTGAAAAAATCCATCCTTCTATTGTATAAGCATCTTGAATCAACATTTTTCCAGTCCCTTTCCCAAAGAAAAATAGCGTGCCTATAAAACCTGTGCAGCTAAGATGCTAGAGAAGCTTGTAAGGGAAAGCTCCTAACATATAATGGTTGAATGATCATTCCTACTGACGGCCTCAGGTCAGTAAAGACAAGGCCAACATTATATTTTCCAATTTATTTAATTAAAGGAAAAGTTACGTACGGTGTACCTAATCAAATTTAGATCAAGCAATTCTGTTATCAGACTAAAATTGACTACAATTCTGTTGCAGTTTTTCCCCTTTCTTATAAACTTGAGGATCTACTTGATATTTTACCGGGGGGTATTTTAAATTTTTATTTAATCATTCCAAAAACTTCCTAATATAAATTACACGTAGATTCAGGATGGTCGTATGTTGTAAAACATCTGGCATTGATTATTTATTTCATTTAAATTTTTAATCAAAATAATAGTCCTTGGTCAAGTAATCCTTGATTCATATACTCTATCTCAAACCAAATAAAATGATCCAAAAACCACTTAGTTAAAATGTTTCTTTACAAATTTAGCAAAGCAATCTGAATTCGTTTTTCTTCAGTTTCGGACAGTTTTCTATTATTTTACTATGTTAAGGTTCAAGTCAACCAAAATAGACTAAAAGGTCCATTGGGTTGTGGTCTAGTTGCAACTTGGCAGTGCTTTCCATGACGATGAAGGAGGTTCAACACCTGGCAGCCATATTCCCTGTGATAATTTGGTTGACTCAATCTTTCCGAGGTGTGAAGTCGCGCGTTAATTCGCCAAGCACTGGTTCTATGCCAATGGGGAGATGCTGTTAATGGTGGCCCCTATGGTAATGCAGTCTTTGCCAATAAGGCAGGGCTAAAAACTGAGTGAATTTGATAGAACAGATATCTCTCAGTCCCGGCATTGTAGCCAAAGGACATTGGATTGTATAGCTCATATTGTCAAGGAATTCTATCTACTATCAAAAAGGGTTCACCAGACAAAAAATATACAGATTATAATATTCTCTCACACCTGCAAAATACGGCCGGTTTTTATTGAATCTCTATGAATTAATTTCCTTTTTTACCCCAATAGTTTCATCAGTGTGAGTTTCACATAAATCGTATAATTGTTCTAAAAGAGAATCACTGGGTGTAGGGGTTTCAGAACAGGGATCTGAAAGATCGACAGCAAATATTCGTGGAAAATAAATAATTCACAACTAATGCATGTAACACAAATTATCGAATATAGTGGACATTTGAGGCCAAATGTGAGAAACAAAAATTGGAAAAGAGCAAATCTAATTTTTTTTTAAAGAATCTCAAAAACGAAACCAGAACATAGCCAAATAGCGAAAATAGCGCATAAGATTTTCTAAAATTTAATCAGTATCAGAGAATTGCATATCATTATCCAAAATTCTTAAGTATCTCAAAACCACTACACAAATCCTTCCCCCGAACAACATTTTATTAAATATCAAAAAACAAATTAATTAACGGCACTCTGCCAAATTAAAACTCTGAAACACTGCATCATATGAAAGAAATTATCTTTTAAAAGGGTCCTGAGATCGATTTACCCACCAAGCGAATCGACTGGTCCCGGGATCGAATCCGCCCAATTGAGAGGAGCTCCTGCAAGGCTGTACAGACTTGCACAGACGAGATGAAATGAAAGGGATTGAAAGCAGGAAGGAAATATATTTGTATATATATAGGCTGCAGAGGAGCCGGATCGACCTCCCCTCCAACGGATAGGTAATAAACTTAATTCAAAGTGCCCGTATACATACACCTTCTTAACTTCATGCATCCGTTTTCCATTCCTTCCCTAGATTCCACTACAATTGTTTTCCAAGCATATATATATTTTTGGTAAGCAGATCCTTTTTTGTTGGTGTGAGAGAGTGAAATTTTGGGTCTTATCTCAAGAGATTGTCACATAAAGTCTTTGAAAAGTAAAGAATCTAACTTGGTTTAGGATACTACGGATATATACAATCACTTTCATATTTTGAAATTCATTTTAACTCTAAATTTATAATTCAGTTTAAATAAAATCTAATTATTAGTAATTTTATTTATTTATTTATTTTAATTTTTGTGTGTTTTTAAAAAAGTTTGTATTTTTTTAAGATTTTATTTTTCTATATTTTTTAAACATTCAACTTTAAAATAAATGGAAGTTTGTTTGTGTATATTTCACTAACACTTTAGCTTGGTGGGTTAGTTTGAGTGGATGAGTGTTGTGGTTATAAAGCAAGAGGTCTTGGGTATATTTTATACAAATTATTGGCCCTCACTCGATGTCCCCACCAGGTTAGGCCCTTAATCAGGACCGACGGTTTTCCCCATTTACCATCCATTGGATCATGGGGAAGTATTAATAGGGTTTTCCGCCAGGGTTTTCTTGGAAAAAATATTTCACTAACACTTTAAAATGGTGGACTCAATTTGAAAAAATATTTCACTAACACTTTAAAATGGTGGACTCAATATATCATTATTAAAGTATATTATTGTTTATATTAAGATGTGCTTTATAGTGAGTAAGGGAGAGATGTAACATAAGTAACATTGATATCATCTAAGTCAACCCATATAATATTGGCGAAAAATCAATCACATTATTAAAACCATGTATGGTTGTGATCGAACAATACAATACCAATATCAATTAAATAAACACTTTGTGTATTCACAATAAATTGCTCATCTTATTCTCAACTATGAATTGATTAACATTTTTTTGTAAAACACCATACCAAATTTTTTAAATTAGAAAATTAACATAGATCCATCTTAATATTATATATATCAAGTATTGAGAGGGATCAAATCCCTTGAGGTGCAAACCTCCACTCAAATTTTTACACTTCAAGAGATTTTATCTCTTTCAACGCTTGATAGATATGGGATTAAGAAGGATCTACATTGGTTATATGTTAAAAGTAGACATGGCATGAACATTACACTCACTCACTCATGACAATCTACCTTACACTATAATGTAGAATGAGTCTCTCTATGCAACTAAAATTGATTATGGAGTTGTTAAAGATCACCATGATAATCCAACTCTATACATAGATTTAATGAACTATGGCTCTTTTACAACAACTTACTATTAGTGTGCACAAATTGTTGAAGGGAAAGTATTGCTCTTGTGGTTTCTTTGTTGTCATGTTTAAGAGTGCAAAAGAACAAAGACTAATTGTCAAAATAAGACTATAGTTATCGAGAAATGCTAGTCTTTTCCTCAAACAATGATTATTGGTTTTCGATCCAGCAAACATGTCTCTACCCATACCTAGTTTGGGTGCAACTGCAAAATCTCTTTGTTTGCATGTAGAACACTGTCATTCTGCAAGAGGTCGATAATCATCTTGGTTTATTTCTTAAAATTGACACTATCCAAGTTGAGAGACTTGTCATTGCCTCTTCTAGAATATGTGTTGAGGTTGACCCAAGTGTAGGGTAAATGTTCATATGATGAGGCAATGTGGCAATCATCAATGGTCCTAAGTTTTGAATTATGAGTACACGACTTTCATTGTTGAATTTGCCAACACATATACCATTTGAAATATTCATGTCAAATATCCCCATCTCCTCCAAGGAAAAGAGGTAAAGGTCATTGGCCTAGAGATTAACAATCAACAAAGAGGACACCTCTAAAGGCAATTCCAAGCAATAATGGTTTACCTCACTAGCTTTAGTGCCCAACCCTCCCTCTAAGGGTTGTGATGTGACTATGGACTTAATGTCTTCCTCTGTTATGAGGTCGTCTTGGTTGAAAACCCCTTGAGTGGGTTGAAGAGTCGTTATGAATGAGAGAATTCAATTCCAAGAAGGAAACCAATGTGTCTATCAAGTTCCGCGTCATTAAGATGACTAGAATCAACAAGATCATGATCAATTGTAAATAATTTAGTTTAATGGAGAGATATTAGAAAGAAAAGCTATTATTTCCTTGATTTACAACCAGTTACTTCAAAAGGAAGAAGGTTAAACATTCTATGTATTTTACTTTTTCTCGTTTGTCATCATCGAAATTCGACCAAACAATCTTTGCCAAAATTGCAAGTTTGGATTGATGAAATTGTTGTTTTTAAAGAAGAAATGGATTCAAAACCCTCAAATATCCCTACTATAACTAGATTGTCCAATGTTAAAATCTAATATCTGCATCTGCAATCCAAAATGATTCTTGTCACATTTTACACAAAATGTTTATTTTTGTTCCCACTATTTTGAGGAACCAAAAAAGGATCAATTCATAGCGCATTTAGACTATGACCTTCAAAAGCTAGACATCTGTATTTAGAAATTGTAAAAAGAATTAATGTAGAATTTGACCTTTATTTCCATGAAAAATCAATATTTCAAATAGAGATAAACAAAAAACTATTTTAAAATAGCATAGTTTAAACGTTCTATCATTTGGCTCTTTTCCGGTGATTTTTTCCATTTAGTTTTACCCGAGAGTTCGGTTGAGTGAATGGTTGGATTGCATATTTGAGTGGCTAAGTATGTAAAATTCGAGTGCAGGGATTTTGACATGTTGAATCCGTTTATGCATTCAAAATGCAATTAAACCATGAAATAAAGATTTTGTCAAATTTACATCCGGGATTGAAATTATTTTGAAATAAGTTTATTTTCCTCATATATGTGTGTAATAGCTTTGGGTGTCATTGTTGATTGAATATATATATATATATATATATATATATATATATATATATATATGTATATATATATATATATATATATATATTCATTTTCAAGTAAAGATCAATCAACAATGATACACAAAGCTATTACAATAATATATTTATTAAAAGCTTAATATATTATTGGTGAGAATTGAACCTAGGTAGAAAAATAACAACCATTCCTCCCAATTATTAAAACTAAAACCATTAAAAATATTAAGATTTTCATATTAAAATGTAAATGCTATAATGTGTATACTTTAAAGATATTAATTTTTTTAATAAATACGTATTATATTTGATACGTGGCAAATTATATATCTTAAGCACCGACACATTACGGATATCTCAAGTTCACATTAACACATTACGTATCTACTTTGACAGTAGAAAAAAGATATTTGAATTTTCTACATTTCCATAACAAGAAAAAAAGATTGAGCAATTCACCATAAATGTGGGCCCTCTTATTGCTTTTGAATAAGATTCTATTTTTAAACGTGGATTGTGCGAAAGAAAAAATAATAATGAAAACACCAAAAATACTTTTCCAAATTTTCCAACACGCAAGAGGGGCATCTAACATTCTAATCCTTTCTTCAGTCAGACTTTGCCGCCTTGGAAGTCACATCAAAGCATGTAGGTTTCTTGTGTGTCGGTGATATCAGAACATTATGAATTATCATCACAAGGAAATTTAGAAAAAGTTATGATGAATTAAATATATTAATTTAAATTAATTGTAGTTGTAAAAGTTAGCATACTTTTGAAGTTGATTGATTGAATAAATTATTATAAAAATTGGATTTATAGGTTGTATATAATATAATAATAATAAGAGTTTTAATTTATTATTTTTGATGTTTAAAAACAAAATGAATATTGTTGAAGTTGGTATTAATGTTTTTGATTTGTATAGTGATATAGATTGTTCGATTAACCCAAAAATATTGTGGGATAAGTGAATTTGTAAAATTTGTGATATAAAATGTTGAAGATAGGCACAATTTCTTTTTTAACATATCTTGAAAACTTTATTAGGATAAGACATAATATTACCCAATTTCATAACTTCACTCTCTTCTAGACCTTCTCATATTTAAAACATAATGACTGGTACTTTCATTTCCATAGGTATTACGGATATTGAGCAAGCATTTTAAAGAATATTTAGTATGATTCTTGGTATCTATCCAATAGAGTTTATTGGTCTTACGATATAGTAACATCATTATTGATAATAAAATGGAAGCTTTTGTAGTTGGATATATTGCCCTTGAATTTTTAGTTTTATCATGTAAAAAAGTTTACTTGTCAACGCATTTCGAGTTAAAACTAGAGTAAATCTTCAAAATGTAGTATATATATGTGTGTGTGTGTGTGTGTGTGTGTGTGTGTGTGTGTGTGTGTGTATGCGTCGAAACACAATCAATGTAAAGACAGTAAGTAAAGAATGAATAAACAATAAACAAAACACAATATTACAAAATTAGTAGGGAGGAGAGGATATGAGATTTTAAAGTCATAGAAACCATTTCAAAACACTAAATGAATATTTGAATAGGAAGTCAAAGTTCTTTTAACTGAAGCTGGATAAAATATATATTAAAAAGCCGCGAGGCAGAGAGTAAATTCTTGATTACAAAAATTGTTGATATCAAAATGCTCTCCCCTATGCTCTCCAAGAAGGAAATGGAGAACGGGGGTGGCACTAACTAGAACACTAAAGCATGATTGTGCATCGATGGTAAACACTTTGCAGAAAGTACCTAATAAAAACACAAAAAAACATTGCATTTAAACACATTCAGTTCTAGCCTAATGCGGTGTGATCTGCTTCTGTTGGAGGCCGCAGGTTGAGATCCAATTGAAGGCCTTGAACTGGAGAGGAGTATTGTACGTTCAAATGGTCACGAGGAGCAAATAGAGAAACACATACCACTGTTAGGTGTGAGGCCAGTGATTGTGGAGCAAAGAGAGTTAAAGAAAACAAAACTAACTACAATCCTAACTATCAAGCTGAAAGCCGAGAATATAGCTAGAAAATAAACAAAAACATCAAACTATAGAACCACGGGGCCATCAATGGTTTCAGTGGTGTATTAATGAAACCGAACCGTTGAAGGAAAGAGACCCGAGGGGTTCCTTCTCCCTCCAGTAGAAGGCTCTTCGGGGCCCTCAAAAAAAATGCTTTCCTTACAAAATGAAATGAACTACAAACAACAGTGAAAGAACTCTAGGTGATGTAGCTGATGGGTTTGTCAAAGGAGGAGCCTTGAACCATCTGAACAGCATAATGTTGCTTAGAATTCCTTGCCAAAACTGTGTATCCTCACGGCCTTTTATAGCGGCTCACAGGCTGATTACGTAACATACTCAAAGTGAGCGAGGGGACGTTGCAGGAGTTTATTTACCAAGGTCGATGGCAAATGCGATTTTGTAGATCAGAGCTCACGATTTGAGGAGTCAAATCATCTTGGAGGTAGTCCATAGAAGTGATTGGGAGAGCCCGACCTATTTGATGTCACGTCGTATTAAGCAGGATGCACGGCTTTTTGTATTGTTAGCCGAGCCCAGCGTAGCGTGGTGGCATATGCGCTAATAACATGTTTTGTCCAGCATGCCTTGCCTCCTGCTTCTTGGCGCCCTTCAATTTTTTAGTTACTTTGTATAGTTTTGCCCTTCTGGAGTGCTGTAAAATTAATTCAGTGCCATGAACAACTTCATTCCTGTTTGACGATGATGATTTCTTGCTGCCATGTCTGAGGAGCCAATTCGGTGATATGAGATGCTGATGGATGGTTAGGAGCATCGCATTATGGCCGAAATCCAGCCAAATATTTCTCACGAGAATGTTGTTGTAAGGAAAGCAAAGTGGGGCCGTTCGGGCGATCCGTTGGAGAAGAACGGTATCTCGACATACGAGAGGCGTCGTGAGGAGAAAAATACTCTGATTGTGTACAAGCAGGCGGGCATGCCCCATGCTAAGTATGATGTAACTTTGAAAAGGCCGGTGCTGATGTTGGTGTAGACAAGCTGCGGTATACTCGAGAGTAATGATAAAAGCGGAAGACAATTCTGCAAAGGAACATACCTACGAATAATAGGCAATGATCGCTGTAATAAGCAGCGACGGTGATGTAGGCATTGATGGCCCTACGTTGAGGAGGTCTTGGCAAAATGACAAAAATAAGCTGTTGATCGCACAATAAGACCCACCATAACATGAGAGAGTGTTGGCGTGGAATGTTATGGGGGCCAACAACAACAAAGAGCAATTTGTGATTCTCCCTGTGCCGTCCAAGATCTCTCATTAAAATAGAAATGAGAATCAAGAATCACAGAGTAAGCTATACGGAAAAGTGTCATGTAAAATAAAGGGGGCCTTGCTGACTCCCATAAACAAAAAGGTGCTCGTGGGGATCTGAGGTGAGGAAGTGGGGAGGTACATGGGCCCGAAGTCAAAGTGGGATGACTCAAGACTTCCCTTGGAGGAGATACTAAAGAGAAAAGCGATGGCATAGCCGTGTAACAGGTCCCTGAGTCGCCGGGGGCCGACAAGGCGAGGTATTAGAAGTTGTACGGTGAGACAAAGTGGAACAAATTGAGGAGGAAAGGTAAGCGGCACAGCTAGGGTGAATATACTGAAGATATGTGGGCCGATGCACCCGGCAAAATTAAATGATAAGTCTTGCTCCAATCCACTTAGAAAATTTGACATAGGTTATGATGTAGCCAAAGAAAGCAAAAGTCGCCAGGTGAAGCAAAGAATGTAATGGCCCGAAGGAGTAAAAGGTGTTTGTACAATAAAGCCTTCGTAATAAATAATTTTGGGAGAAATGTACAAATATAGAAACGGGTGCCCATGTGTGATATGGGTGGCCCACATATGGAATAATGTGTTTTGGAAAACTGATGAGGGGTGGGAGCCCCATTGGTGAGTTCTGTAAGGGTAGGTGGAATGAAGATAGGTTATGAGATGGAGCCGTGACCCGGTGAGTAGGATGAAATGGGTAGGTTCATGATCCACTGCGGAGGTAAATTTAAAAAGAACACCTGCTCATAAAGCCGATATTTGGGAGTCCATATTGGAGGCTATAAAATGAGGAGAAGTATGTGAGTTTGATTCGCACGGCATGATGTAAGCTACAGGACTCCATCCCTAAAGAATCAATGAAAACTACGGCATGAGTGTCAATAGTGCAAAAGGTGCTATGAATGAGATGACTCATGTAGGTAAGCTACGGATACTTGATGCAAGTAGATGCAAAATGGAGGTGTAATTGCATTGAGGGAGGCCCTGGAAAGTGTCCCTAAAGGAGGAATATTAAAATCCCGGAGGGTGTAGAGTAGATATAAAATTCTGTCTGATTAGGAGGGAACTACATGCAGGTCTTAATTATATACCCTAAAGGAATGATCATGAGATGGTGGATCAAATTACACATAACAACCAAATGCAAGTGAACAATGCTCGAGAAGATAATGCAAATATGAACACATATTAGATAAATGTGACAATCGCGTGCGTGCACAGAAATGACCAATCCTTGGTTGGTGTGGACGAGGGGAACAATGTTATCGACATTAGCAGAGAGGTTGGGATCATAATGGCAAAGGACATTACATTGGTTACAATCTTTCCGTTAATGAAACATGAGTTGTCTAGAAAGATGGGAAGATACCCTTTGCCTTCTTAGAAATTACATATACAACTCGTCAGAGACAAGATATTGCTTGTCGGTGTAGCGTCCGTGCTTGATATCAAGCTGAGAATGGTTTTGCCTCGAGTTCAACGGGGACGGTACGGAAGGAGCCGGAGGATGAGTGCGTCAGATCATAAAGCTAAATGTAATGTATTTGGCCCGGATGGTGTGGATTCGAGAACAAGTTTTACCTGCCATCTTATTTTGGACATGATGCATGTAAGAGCCCTTCATCGTGATACAGATGGTGTGATGTTACAGGATTTTTTACTAGTACTTAGACATATTTAACGGTGGAAAGTGAGTTCACGCCAACTATCAAAGGTCAAAGGTGATGAGTGAGGTATCCATTTGAGGGTGTGCCAGAAGTGAGAAAATGTGATTTCCGTTTATTGTAGGACAAGTCACGGAGGACTTCAAAGGTAACATGGTAGTAGGAATGTGCTAAGTCATCTACCAAAGCATAATTGTGAGTTTCCACAGCACATGGAGTTGTAGACATTCCTGCATAAAGGATCACGAGGATCGTAATGAGTGGTTGGAGGCGAGGATTATAGCAGGGGAGTCTTAGTTGGTGTAGGGTTTAATCTGGAAGGCAGTAGACTTCAGTGGATCTGGCGATTAGTGTTCTGAGAAGGATTTCTTCCTACCTCACTTTGGTGAAAGAGAATGAATGCAGCTACATTTGGATTATTTAGGAGTTGTAGTATTGTCCACCATGCGGTAGAGACGTTGTACATCTGTTATGGAGTGTTACCGCCTTGATGTAGGTGGGTTTGCAGTCCTGTGGGAGAGGTTGTTACTATCACCCATTTATTTATTACTCTTTGCGAAGGCGGAGTTGTGCAGGGGTGGGGGGAAGTTTCCCCGAGTCTTTCAACCTTTGAAATCAATCTGTGGGCAATGGTGAGTGTAATGACCATATACACCACAAAAGAGCACAAAAGGGTGGATGGACTATGATATTCCATATGGCATTTTTTTTATTGCCTCCTTGGGGGTTTTAGTTCCCTTAGTTCTGGTTGCCCCAGTTGGTGTTATGGGGGATGGTTCCTGCCTTGACTGAGGATTATTGTTATTCCTATTCTTTCCTTTCAACCTGTTATTGTTGATGATGGATAGGTTAAGGTTGGGTACATGTATTGATTGTTCAAATTTTGTTATTTTATTTAGGCTGGTGGAAGGTTGAACAAAATTCACCCCCACATGGGATGTGGGGGAGCCATGTGGAGTTAATGGAGGACGGGGAAGTATGGATTTGTGGTGGTCTTGATCCATAAGGTACATAGGAAAATCCGATGCTTTTCACACTAGTCATGAGCTGCTGGTGAGGAGTGCACCTAAGCATGGCAATAGGTGGATGTGGGAGGTGTGATTGGAGTGCTTGATGGGTGGAGAATATATGAGGGGTATGGCTGTTGATAAAGGTGAGGGGAGTAGTAGAGGTACCCCATGGCGACAGCTGATATTAGGTGTGCCATACATGATGTGGATGGTTGGGGTTGTGGACCATGGTGTGAGTGGCACCTATTAGTCCAAAATGCTGTTAGATAGGACTTATCCAGGTTTGTCTTGCAGAGATAGGTGTAGGTTTGGGAGAGATCCCGGGGAAACCTTGTGTACAAATATCCACGATTGTGCACTTAAAATGAGGAGGTCATATTGTTGGAGCTAGCATAATGGCTTCCTCTCTTAGGATTAGGGAAGGTGGGCAGCGTCTTTACAAGTAGAGAGACAGAGTGATCTAAGAAACCCGATCAAGGCATTGTTGTTTAGTGGTTTTTGCTTTACACAAACTTCACGTCGCCTACGCCCATCATGAATGTGGTCAGCGATGTGGGTGGGTGAGGACTATTTGAAATTAGACAATAGTTCTAGACCATTGTATCTCATGGCGATTAGGTAATTGGAAAGAAAGGTCAAAGAAGGCTTTGGCTAATGACTCAAAATTCGAGTGGGACCCTGATTTTTCTTGACATACCATTTTAGTTGTGTGATGGGCAGTAGAGGTTAATGGGTGTGAATAACCCTTGATCTGGCCCGAGGATAGATCCATGATGCTATTGGAAGAACACCATAGATGAAAGGTCGCCGAGGTTGGCGGGGTGTCCACGCGCTCCCTTCAAACTTTGGTATGCGTGAGTTGGTTGGCATTCTGGGGCATGAAATGGCATGCAATATAAGGATCATTTGAGTTTGTTGAGATCCGTTATGTTGAGAGATGCCAAGTATGCATCTGTAGTGGGGGTTGAGGGTTAGCTCCGGCCATGTTTTGTTGTGAACTTGACCCTTGGTGGGGACTAGGTGTGTTGGTGCTTCATCCTTGAGAGGAGGTTGGTCCCTCGCTTCCGTGTATAGGAGAGCGAGTGGACGGATGATTTTGGGAAGTTGATCCAAGTAATGTATAACCAAGCAGAGTTGATCCTATGATAGTAGCACTCAAGTGTGTGAAGGAGATGCAGATGGTGAATTTGACAGGATACTCCCCTAAGATCGGAAGAAGGTTAGGTAAATTATGCTGACGGCGGGGGTTCCATGGTTCCCCTATGATGTTGGGTTATTTGTGTGAATGTGTGCAACAGTGGTGAGAGAAAATATAGAAACAGAGCTTTTTGTTGCTGATGAATCTGCAATATACCATATCAAATCAAACATAATCAGGATGTGCATCATACATACGATGGAAGGAAAGGGCATATATATGTAGGTAAGAGGGTTTGTAAACGGGAATCAAAAGGAAGAAAATGCTCATGTCCTAGAAGGCGTAACGTCCTTCCTCAAATAGCACTTTGGATCTTCAATGAAAACTCTATGCTTGATTAAGTCTGAAGTCTTAGGAAGAGACACTGGTAAGAAGAATGAAATAAGCTGGCCTTGCTTGGTTGCCAATATAGAGGGGTAGAGGTGCAATATCCGAAGGAGTGGCGATACCTCCCGTAGCCACTGGAAATCAATCAAGAGAGAGGTCACGTTAAGATACAGAATTGCCACACAGGTGAGATATCCTACAATTGGTCACACTAGGTACTGGGATTATGGCATTTAGATTTTGGCTAAGAAATGGAGTCCCGCAGGCTGGATCAGGTCAAAGTGGAATTGCCTCAGGGGGCCCTTACGGAACAGAAAGCGGACCTGAAGCCTTGACCCATGCAGGGTACATCACGCCTATGGTGATTGGAATATTTGGACTTGGGATTTAGAAAGTTCCCTGGCATCAACTTCTATGTTGGGGAATTGAGAACCTTGGATAGCGGGGGTTATTTGGATGCCTACGCCAAGATCCTACCTAGACTAAAATTTTTCTTTGGCACCTCCTGTGGGGACAACTTAGTGAGTTATTAGAAAGATTTTAGATGAAGTGTTTTGCGAGCATGAAATTTTGGGGTGAGAACCAACCTCCTTTGATTAAAAGTGGGAGAGGATAGACTTATCAAGAGAAAAGGGTGGGGTTTTTTTGGAATCCCTTGGGAGGAAACCTACTTAGACCTCCCGCGTTTCCGAGATAAGGCTATGTGAGTGCAAAGTGACTTTTCTGTGTGAGAGTGAAAGAAAGTGTACAAATTTTAGTTATTTAGATGTCACCTTACAACATGTGGACTTCATGTTGTCCTTACAAATCTTTTTACCTATTTTACTAAATTTCATTGGTACAACTTTGTGGAATTTTAAAAGCCCTATGAGGCTAGCATGTGGACATTGTGGTCATTTACTATCCTTTAACTCCCTATGTGTGAGTTAATCTAGAGAAAAGCATAAAACTATCCTAGATTGAACAAGTGGGAATGGGCCGTTACAAAATTTTAAGCTCTCCTAGTTTTTTTATCTAAGAAATTCAAACACTATTCTAGCTTTGTTGTCATGTGGGCTGTGGGCTCGTTACAAATTTAGGATGTGTTTGAAAATGAAACTAAGAGGGTCTCGAAAATGGTTGTCCTCTCCTAAAAGTTTTGAATTTTTTTTGTTTAAAGAGGAGATGAGATCGTTTTATAATCTTTTTGATTCTCAAGATAAGCTTGATGGGCAGAGAGAGAAGAGAGCATACTCAAGATTGTTTTGCTTTTGATTTCTAGTCCCGATTGTGAGTTTAGATGTGATTTACAATTTGATGTTCAACTTAGATTATGAATCAAGCAAGCCATCCACGTGGCGAAAAGCAAATAAAGAGGGAAAATGATTTTTATCCACCTAA
Source organism: Picea sitchensis (assembly GCA_010110895.2). Classification (NCBI taxonomy): domain Eukaryota; kingdom Viridiplantae; phylum Streptophyta; class Pinopsida; order Pinales; family Pinaceae; genus Picea; species Picea sitchensis. The sequence continues at coordinate 145,461 of SNQJ01S0017797.1, read as the reverse complement.
GTGCACTATGTTTGTTTTGGCCTATCCCTTTATAAGTTAAAGAGTCCTAAGTAGTGCGATGTATTTAGAGCACAGCCATGACATCATTCATAGGAAAGGAATGACTCCCATCAAAACCTTCCTGATGAAAATTTGGTTCAAATGTCATTTATTGAAAAATTATGGACCGGTAGCGTTGCTTTTTCTGTATAGCTAGTGTTAAAACCAAAGAAAGCATGCATCGCGTGTGGTGGAAAACCAGCAGCTTGTGATAAATTAGGGAAAAGAGAGTCTGAATGCGTTTCTCGGTCTACTGAATGTGGTGGCTGTAGTCGTGAGGCAGTTTGTATCCTATAGTTAATAAAACAAAAGAAATGAATTAAAACCCAATTGGGGAGAGTTGATACCCCTAGCACCCGTGATTCATATGTGATCTATTAGGTCAAATGGTCACCGAGGTAGACAAATGAAATGGCATACCATGTTAGATGCAGCGGTGAAACGATTTAATAGCAAAGGGTTAAAGAAACAAAACTAACTACAATCTAACTATCAATGAAACAAATAACGAAATAAACAAAACATCAAACATATAGAGCCACGAGGGGGTATCAATGGTTCCGAGGTGGTGTATTAATAGAGCGAACCATGGCCAGAAGAAAGAGACCGGGGTTCCTTCTCCCTCGGTGGAGGCTCTTGGGGCCCTCAACACAATGCTTTCCTTACAAATGAAATGAACTGCGTGCATCAGTGAAAGAACTTTGGGTGATGCAGTTTATGGGTTTGTTGTCAAAGGAGGGGCCTTGAACCATCTGAATAGCATAACAATGCTTAGAATCCCTTGCCAAAACAGTGAATCCTCCCGCGGCCCTGCGGCTCCTCGGGCGGTCAAGTAACCTTCTCAAAGTGTGAATAGGGACTCTTTTAGGGTTTATTTAGGTCATTAACCCGCCGATTTTGAGGATCCGGCTCTGATTTGAGAGTCAAATCATCTTGGGGGCAGGTCCGTACCTGCAAAACGATTTAGAATGCGACCTATTCAATTAATCGTAAATGATAGCGGTCTGTTTTGTGTTGATAGCCGCCTTACGTCAGGCGCCCGCTGTCACTATGCTTTCACGTTTTTATCCAGCGCATCGCGTATGCTTAGCATATACTGTGCAGCGCCCTTCAATTTTGGTTACTTTGTATAGTTTTACGGCCCCTTAAAGTCTTTATGCAAAATTAATTGATTACTGCATGGGCGGCTTCCATTCTTTATTTTGATGATGTAGGAGTTCTTATGCGCCATATGCAGACCAAATTCGGTGATAACCGGAGAGTCTCTCATCACGAGAGAGGGAGGTGTTACGTGGCCAAGACCGCGAAGTGAGAGCGCAAATTTGATCCTCCTATATGTCATTTGCTTGAGTGCTTCACATTCCTCCTTGGTTCTCTCCACACTTTATTCTGTCTTTGGATGAGTGATTCTGTAATTAGGGGAGGGAACCTATGTGAAGGGACTGAGTTATGGTGTAAGAGATTGGGCCAGGTGTTTACCGATCTTCGTATCTCGGTGAGATCGTTCACGGAATTTGCTTGACTCATCTTAGTACATGTTATTGAATTCCCAATTGTAGAAGACTACGAGCGCACTTGCAGGAGGTCTAAAATTCCTTCTGGGGAATATGCCCCTTCCCCAATGAGCAGCTCACATTGTGATAATTTATCTCCTTTTCATTTGGTTCATGGAACTTATCCATTTTCCCACAATTTGCCATACGCTTGAGCCATGATTGTTTTTGTTGCTAGTCTCCTTCACCTCACTTGGATTTAATGGTGCAGCACCTATTAGGCGTCATCTTAGCCTAAGTTCCTGCGCTCGAGGAAATCTCTCTCCCAATAGCAGGATATGTCAAGGTATATGAAAAGACTTCAAGCTTGGGAGGAAAGAAAGAAGAGTGGAAGTCCTTGAGACTAAGGAGGCAAGTGTCAAGGGAGGTGAGAATTGAGAGTGGGAGAGTGTGGGAAGGGCATTCAGGAAGGGCATGTAGGAGGATTAGGAGGGAGGGCAGAGTGGAGGGGCCAGTGGGGGCATGTGGAGGCGGTGGAAATCTGAAGGCTGCGATGTGAGGTGGGATGGAGTGCGTAGCTCACTTAGGTAAATGGGGCCAGAGTACATCCCGATTTTACATGCCGTGGCGATGCAGCATGGGCTAAGTGTAGTAGGGCATTTTAGCCGAGTGCTTAAAACCATGGAATTAGCATATGTTGAAATTTTGTTAACAACTAACTGCAACAAAGGATTAGTTACTGATTTGCTTGAAGTGCAGCAGTTGATTATTTCATCGAGGGGCGTGAAGGAATTGTATATTGAGGAAGTGCTTAAGTATTGTCGCAATTCTTTGTAGGATGACTCTTAAGTGTAGATTTGGGGGGTGGGATCCATTACGAGCATACCCTATGATTATCTTAGAGTCCCCTATCACTGAAATAGAGCATATGTTTCTACTTTTGGCGAGGTGGAGTCCTTGATACAGATCATAAGCTTTAGCTTGATTATTTGTGGCTATGCCCAGGTTCCAATGATAAGAAATCACTTGATGAGATTTTATAGTAAAAGAGATGATGCCCTCAACCACTTTTGATAGGGGAGTCAAGAAAGTTCACTACTAGGAAATAAAGTTGTTTATTTTAGTCTCAAATTTCCCTCTGATTGTTGAAATCCTGCAATACAAAAAGGAATAATTCTCATTGATCCAGAACTTTGATTGAATTTTCAAGTAGGGTATGGAATTAGATTCAATATTAAGGTGATGCAAAACCCTTAGGGGCACCTATCTACCATACAAAACTTGGATCATGGTGGAACCCTACTCATGCTTAAAATTCCTACTAGTTTCTTTTTAGATTTTAGTCGAAATCAAGATCATTTTGCTACAATATTAGTTTACTCCTTGTGAAAAAAACTTTTAGTGAAGGTTTTAGTGGAAATTATTTTTAAAGTTCTCCATTTGCAAAGATTTTTATTGTAGGATTTCTTGAAGGTGGTGAACAAAGGTTTTTGCGAAAATTGAACCACAATGATCGAATTTCACATAGGAGCATTGATGCCCTTAATATAATAATGAAATGATGCTTTTATTGTTAGAAAAGAAACCGTCGATGGAGCAATAAAAGATAAAACAAATGCAGAGGAAATAAAACCGCGGAAATTCACACAATGCAATGGGAACCTTAGGATATATGTGGTTTACTTGAGTGTAGACTCACGTCCACGGAGAGAGTGCAGTCCTTCCTTTATTATTATCCAACAAATCCAAGGGATGCAACCTACAACAAATTGCTTGTAACTTCCTCTTTACTTTCTCTCGTTTCCTATCTCGGAATACAATGTTTGCCTGCCAATGCATGGCCTTGATACATTTCCCTCATCAGAGAGGGTTGCCTTCTAGGGAAAAAACCCTAACATAATTTCACCAGATTAGATCTGCGACCTTATAATGGAGCGGTCAGTTACAATGAAATTACAATATAATTAATGGTAATTTTCCTCTGAGGCCAGCTTGCCCCGGACCCCAGTGAGGAGGATAGCCCCCAAACCCTCACAGTGGGTAGCCCCCTGCTCCCGTGGAAGGTGTACACTTATAGGGTAGAGTCTTTGTAGGGTATAAACACAATGAAAACAAAATACCTCTCACAGATCGGGGGAAGATGTCCCGGGTTCCACAACCTTTATGGCCATACCAGGTGACAACCCAAAAGACATAAGTACTCCGCTGGTCATGGCACTAGCCTCCATGTTAGATCTAGTGCATCACACTTAATGATCGACGTAATGCATCAGAGGACAATAAAAATATGTTGGTGCTCCATTTTGGTCTCAACACATCTATGCTCCACCTTGGTATAGGCACATTAATGCCCCATGATTGATGCACATCAAAGGGACAACAACCAAAAAAAATATAGCAATGCTCCACTTTGGTATCGAAGCATGGGTGGTCAACTTTGTTTAGGTGCACTATAGTGCACTAAACAATCATGATTCTCATGCTCTTGTAGTACTCCACTTTGGTCCCAGAACACAAGAGATCCACTTTGGTTTGGGTGCACCATAGTATAAACACAGCTGAAAACAAAAGACCTCTGAATCAGGAAGATAATCAGGCTCCACAACCAACATTTATGACCCATGCACACCAAAGTGACAACAACCCAAAAAGACATAAGTACTCCACTTTGGTCATAACACACTAGCTCTCCACGTTGATCTAGTTGCATCTGCACTTAATGATCGACATGCATTGGGGGGGACAATAAAAAAATATGTTGGTGCTCCATTTTGGTCTCGACACATCTATGCTCCACCTTGGTATAGGCACATTAATGCCCCATGATTGATGCACATCAAAGGGACAACAACCAAAAAAAATATAGCAATGCTCCACTTTGGTATCAAAGCATGGGTGGTCAACTTTGTTTAGGTGCACTATAGCGCACTGAACAATCATGATTCTCATGCTCTTGTAGTACTCCACTTTGGTCCCGGAACACAAGAGATCCACTTTGGTTTGGGTGCACCATAACACATCATACAACCATAATTTTCATGTCATTGCGGTGTTCCACTTTGGTATCGAAGCACCAATGTTCCACTTTGGTCTCTAAACATTGGTGCTCCACTCTAATCTTAGAGCCTTGATGCTCCATTTTAGTTTGCGTACATTGTAGTGCACTAAAATACCCTAATTCTCATGCTCTTGTGGTGCACCACTTTGACCTGAAATCCTCAATGCTCCACTTTGGTCTCAAAGCACCATACTACCCTATTCCTCATGCCTTTTTAGGTTCATGTAATTTCTCTAAGATACACAGTGTTCCACCTTGGTTTGGATGCATTGGTGCTCCATTTTGTTCTTGGCACACTAGTGCTCCAATTTGGTTGAGGTGCACCAATGCTCCTAATACACTAATGCACTAGATCGATTCAATTTTTTAACATGTTAAAAAAGGCAATAAAAGTTATAAGACGACTCACTTGAATTTGTTTTATTTATATTTTTCACATAAAAAAAGAGGAAGGGGGGGTGATGTTACCGGTGTGTGAAAGATCAATAGCCATGAATGGAAAATACTAAGAGGACTCTAGCCAAATAACCCTTCTTTTCCCTCTCCGTTGTTTCATTTCTCCCCATTATAGCTTATTGGTTGTGATTTTTTCTAGTTTTTTCTCACTATTGTTCCTCATTTTTTAGTTGGTTTTTCTTGTTTTTTTTTTGTTGTTTCAAGGTTTTACCTCTCTTTTGCAAGTTAATGGTGGATTTAATTTTAGGGTTTACATCAAAAACTATGGCCAAAAAATGAAAGGGCAAGTTCAAACAAGTAAGGGATGCATTAGTGGTTTTGTCATAAAGATAGACTTTCATTAAGTGACTTGAGTGGTTGGACACTCACCATGGTTCATAATTTCTAGTTATTTTATATTTATATGTATTTTATCGTTTAATAAAAATCGTAAAAAAATATAAAAGTTAAACATATGACATTATCATAATTCCTATAAAACAATATAAAATTCCTCTTTCGGATGAGGTTAATTTGTAATTGAGGTTAGAATTTGGTCTCGTGTATGGACTAAGGCTATATGTTGCTTGTAAGTACATGACCCCTCTATTGGAGCCTCAATGATAACTAGCATGGGACACTGACTTATTTGTTGATACTATCTTGGTTGAAATCGCCTTTTGGTCTTGGAGTGAGACCTAAAAATGCTTCTGATTGGCTAAGAGCTTGTCTTCCATGAACGTAAGGAAAAAGGAAAATTTTAGAGGCTAAATTTCACCCTTGGGCTAGTTTTCCATCTTTTTTTTCCAACAAAAAAAAGATTCGTTGATTTCCATTTTTTCTAAAAAAAATTCACCCATATTATATGGGATAAAATTATTTTACTCTAAACATTTCCAAAATTTTCTAGAAACTATGTAAAATTCTTAGATATTTGAATGTTTTTACAAAAATATCATCAAACATTTTATAGTTGGCAGTTTAAGAATTAGTAAAATTTCTCAAGGTTTTGACAGTTTAACATAAGTATAGATCCTTAAAATATTCCCTAGTAAGGAAACAAGTTAACGACCAAAGACCAAAAGGCATATGGCATGAGTGAAAGTTATTTCAAGTGGTGTAATTTTCCTTGAATAATGGTGATGAGTCAACCTGCACTCGTGGACAACAACCAGTGATAGTTTCCATCACTGTCGGTTAACAACTAATGTTTGCTAGGTTTTTCCACCTTCGATGATGATGATAACAACAACAACAACAACAACAACAAATAAAAAAGTGTGTGTGTGTGTGTTAAGGTCACGACCAAGCCAGACACCAAATTGGTGTATGAGACCCCTTTTTTTGTGGAACAAGGGACCCCCTCTACGCAATGATTTGACTGCTACAGAGGTATACATACCCTACTCCCCTCCAGATTTGAACATGTGACCTCCAAGGAGGGAACACACGTTCTTAACCATTAAGCCCACTCACACTGTATATATCATAAATTCATTAGAAAAACATAATAACTCGTGTTGAAATGCTTTATTAAATAATTAATCATCACAATTTAATTATGCATTTATTAAATTCAATTAATTAATGATAAATAATTATAAAAATTAGTAAATACAAAACTATTTTTTGGAATGAAAATTATTAATTTAATTATTAAGTAGGAATAATTTTTTGATAATAAAATAATAATTTGCTTATTATTTAATACTCCTTACTCATGCTTTGTGCTTATTTTGGAACATTAGTGTTTTATGTCTATTTGAAGTATCAATGGCTTATTTGATATTCTCTAATATGGGTGGTGTCATGACCCCATAGGATGCATGTCTGGATCTTGCGACCGTACACCTCCTAAGGGCGTGCGGCACCACAACAGTTCTCACCTGGATGCTTGGAAACACAAAGGATACTTCGTCTGGACTACAGATCTTCACCTAGAGCATGCCCATACCATGTTCCAGGATACAAGCGAGTCACACTGCTACCCTAGTGCAACTCACTTGTATAATTAGATAGTCTTGTTAACAGCTTAACACTTAGTCATTTAATCATACATCCATGAACATGTGAAACAAAGATAATGCTTGCAAAACAAACAAGAGACACACAAAAATAGTGTGGGTGGCACAAGACATGCCTAACACCCAACTAAGTCTTATTATTGCGAAACAATTACAATACGAGAACTACTGGCTTGGTTTACAACTTGGGCAGAGTCACATGACTCGCCTCAGCTCACCAAGACACTTATACACATATTTTTCCCACCAAGACTCTTTGTCACAACCATTTTCGCAACCCCTGCAATGCGTTGTAGAAGTGTGCCCTTCCGCAGACTCACCGTCTCTTCTCTATAGCAAGACTTCACCAAACTAACAGAGACTTTGGTTCTTCCTTATAACATACGTCACACAAAATTGCATTCAAACTTCCCCAAACTTTCCTTGTGTGTCCCACTCTTGGCTACTTGTCTTCCATGTCTTCGCAACTATGTGTTATGTTTTGCCTTACCTCTGAACCTTCCCCTAATTGCTTGACTTGCTCTCTATGCCTTCTTGTTCATTCCTTCCTTGGTTTTGTGCCCTTGTGTTCTTATATGGACTCTAAATGTCACCTTCATGAACTGTTGTGTCCTTTGGGTGTGTTGCACCCCTTTGCGGACCAATGCACCCAAATGAACCCGCACGCCCCTTCGCGGACCAATGCTCCCAAACAAATGAGCGCACCCCTTCGTGGACTAGCACGCCCATGAACCCGTGCGCTCATCAAACCTTGGTGTCCTTTGGGACTGACGTGCCCCAACCTTGGGTGCACTCCTTATGCCGACGCGTCCCAACCTCTTTGGTGTGCCATTGCCTCGTATGCTTCTTTGAACCGATCGATGAGACTATTCATGGGTGTTTCGATGGGGTCATATAACCTCTCCAACATGCCCATGTTGCTAAGGGCAACCAGTTCCACTCCCTGGTCGTGTTCCCTAGTCACCCTGTCCTTTCCCAAATGCAACCCAAGTCTCCATCAATCGTCACAAGGCAAGTGAGGTGTGTGCCCCCTTAGTCCTGCACATCACCATTATGCACCTAAGGTGCTCCCCATAGAGGGATTTACATCCTCCCCACTCCAATTTGTTTCTATACTTGGAAACATCTGTCGATCTCCATGACGTCTCCGCCCCATCTCCAAATCTTGCCAATACTCAACAATTGTTGTCTCCTGTTGTTATCATTAAGGAAACTTCCCCCTAAGAAGTTACAAGAGTCCATGAAGTGTCACGTCTCACTGACTCACTTTTGCATTCATACTTTGGTTTATCTGTTCATGTTCACATGTGTTGGATCCCCTTGTGACTTCGATTGATTGGGTAGCTAGTCCAATCGTCGCACCTTTTGCTTAAGAACTTGCATATTCACATTCAAACACCCTTTTATTTATGCAAACTTGTCACATTAGTAACTCTTCGTTTCCTCCAATCTGTCAAGTTTCCAATCTGTGTTTCCAACAAACTTCACCAAGGCACCTCCTCAAGGTGCCCCAAAGGCATCATTGTTCGTCGCTGAGACAGTGAGACATTATGTTGTTGTCTAGTTTGAAGGTGAAGGGGGATGGGTGGTTCGACCATCTCCTTCATCTCCAATATGTCCTAATGTGATCGACAAAGTCACCATACTTCTGCTCTATATACATAAGCAAAGGTACACTTGAACCAATTCTTCCTTCGCATTCCTCAAAAAGTTGTTCTAGCTCAGGGTCATACGGTCATTCACCATGCCCAAGTTCACTAGAGGAGGACTCGACCTCTTCCTTGGTTCTCCTCCACCAAGGTTGTCGTGTCTCCCTCACGTCCTCTTGGTCCATGGATCGTCTCTACTCTTGTTCAACAAAATGCTCTGGCATCTATGTCTTTGTGACTCCTCCAATATTCACTATGATTCATAATGCTTTAAACAAAAATTTGTGAAGCCATCCACTGCCTTAGCCAGATCTCTGACTATGTTTTCAACATCGGAAAGCCTCTATTCCATCGACAAAAGTCTCTTTTTGTTCTATGTGTTAAGTTGTCCAACCATCACCTCACATTGTCCAAGTTTGTCCCCATAAGGTTGTTTGCAACAACCATCTGTAAGGAGGACATCCATGTACCCCCTTCCTTCCTCCTCAAGGTAGGAATCAAACAAGGAGTATGTCCTAATAAAATGGCCAAATTGTTCATGTGAGGAATAGGTGTTATCTTTTCCTTCCTCATGAACTCTTGTCCCAACACAACTTCGAAATCCTCCATAGGAACAATGGTGAAACTCGTCCTTTTGCAATAGTCACCAAGCTTCAACGAGACATCCTTGGCCACACCAACGACCCTCTCTACACTTGAGTTCATCAGTGTACAATACATGGGGCCAATCTTGCAAAAAATATAACACATACCCAACACCTTCCTGTTGTTTCTTGCCTTGGGCATCTTCATTGTTCCTAGGATCTTTCTTGAGTTTACCCTTAAAGTCCAATAGTTTGTTCGTTGCGGTGATGGTTGTCGGAAGAGTCTACACATTTTGGCATCGCAACTCAGTTTGCGCCCAAGTTTGCAGACCATTCATGAAGTGGAAAAGTTTATCTTCTTCCAACATATCTTTGATCTCCAACATGAGCCCCATGAACTCCTTAATATAGGCTTGGGTCTTACTAGAGTGCTTAAGAGCCAACAATTGATTTCTTGTGATCCACGCTTGGTTTCCTAGACCAAACTGTGCCTTCAAGGTTTCCTTCATATTTTCCCAGTTTTCTATCTTCTCTACGGTTCTCCCAGCTACCAAGTCTTCCACCCAATTCCTCCACTAGAGCTTAGCAATCCCTGTCAAGAACATCATAACAATGTTCACATTATCTTTGTCTAAACTTCCGTTCAACTTCTTTGAGTACTACTCAATGTCCCAACAAAAGTTTCCAAGCAACTTAGTGTTGTGAGTACCATCATATGGCTTGGGTTCCTTTATCTTGATCCCCATTGGCATGATAGTTGAACTATGTCCATTGGCCAAAGCTCGTTTCAACAATGTGATGGTGTCATCTTGGTCCTTCAACTTCTATGTGACTAAGGATAATGCATCCTTCACTTCCTTGAGTCTATCATGAATGTCGTCAGTCAAGGTGTCATTGATCATGTTCACAGTCACTTGGAAATCCTGCATGACTTCATTAAACCCATGCCTCATCTTTCCTATCTTAGTCTCCATCCATTCAACCTTATTGCCATGCTGATACATTGTGTCCATCATCTGCTCAACAATCCTCTCCAATATAATAAGTTGATCCTTCATTCTTCCTGTCTTGGGCTCCTTGTCAATGTCACTGTCATTTGCATGCAACCCAACCATGGATGACCCTCCAAGTATCTTCACTCTACTTGCAAATGGTTCATCCAAAACACCCAATATTCACCTCAACACTTCTCCAAAATTTTGCGATCAGATCTGTGACAAGTCATACAATCATCCACCTTTCCCAAGCACTTGGTTCACCCTAAGAACTATACACCTAGTCTTCTCAAGGTGTGCATAGATGCCTATTCACAATTCATGGCTATGTCCACAACTCGACACTTCACTTCCATCGCAAACCAAACTAACCAAGTCTATGCCCATACTATCTCTATGAAAGGTCAATCTGCCTCACTGAACCATTCACCAAGTCTATGCCCAAATTGTCTCTATGTTGCACCCTATCCTCGCTATCACCACCATAGTAGTAGAGAACGTTTCAAGCTTTGATACCATCTATCACGAAGGTGACAGTGGTGAAGAGCTCACCAAATTATCTTCAATTTTTTCTCTGATACCACCTATCGCCAAGATAGTGGTGAAGAGCTAGATAATATTTTCACCAAAATTAGCTCTGATACCACCTATCATGACCCCACAACATGCCTATCCAGATCTTGTGATCATACACCTTCTAAGGGTGTGTGGCACCACAATGGTTCTCACCTGACTGTTTGGAAACACCACAAATACTTTGTCCAGACTACGCCTCTTCACCTAGAGCATACCCATACTCCGTTCTAGGCTACGGGTGAGTGATTCTCCTACTTTAGTGAAACTCACTTGTATACTTAGACAATCTTGTTAACAACTTAACACTTAGTCATTTAAGCATACATCCATGAACATGAGAAAAAAAGAGAACACTTTTGAAACAAACAAAAGACACACATAAATAGTGTGGGTGACACAAGATGTGCCTAACACCCGACTAAGTCTTATTATTGCAAAATAGTTACAATATGAGCACTACTGGCTTGGTTTACAACTTGGGCAGAGTCGCACGACTTGCCTCTCCTCACCAAGACACTTATACACAGATTTGTCCCACCAAGACTCTATGTCGCAACCCCTGTGGTGTGCCCCAAACATGCGCCCTTTCCCAGACTCACTATCTCTTCTCTGTCGCAAGAATTCACCAAGCTAACACAGACTTTGGTTCTTGCCTCATAGCATGCCTCACATAGAGTTGCATTTAGACTTCCCCAAACTCTCCTTATGTGTCCCACTCCTAGCTACTTGTCTTTCGTGTCTTCATAACTCAACGTTATGGTCTGCCTTCCCTTAGAACCTTACCCTAGTCGCTTAACTTTCTCTCTATGCTTTCTTGTTCATTCCTTCCTTCGTTGTATGCCCTTATGTTCTTATATGGACTCCAAATGTCACCTTTGTGAATCGTCGCTTCTTTTGGGTATGTCGTGCTCCTTCGCGGACCAACGCGCCCAAACAAACTGACACATCCAAACGAACCAACGTGCCCCTTTGTAGATCAACGCACCAATGAACCCGTGTGCTTTTCAAATCTTTGTGTCCCTTGGGACCGATGCTCCCCAAGCTTGGGTGTGCTCCTCATGCCAACTTGCCCCAACCTCTTTGGTGCACCCTTGTCTTATGCGTTTCTTTGAACCGACTGACAAGACTCTTTGTGGGTGTGTCGATGGGTTCATCTAACCTCTCCAACATGCCCATGTTTCCAAGGGAAAGTGGGTCCACTCCTTAGGCACAAACCCAAGTCGCCCCGTCCTTGCCTAAACACAACCCAAATCTCCAACAACCGTCGCAAGGAAAGTGAGGCGTGTTCCCCCTTGGTATCACATGTCACCATTATGCGCCCAAGGTGCTCCTGCCCATGCCTATATGACTTCGTTTGCTCAACCGATCGCATTCCCCTTGTGTTCTCTTGCCCTACTCATCTCCAAGTTTGCCCAAGGAGCGCACACGCTCGATGGGTGTCACGGAGAAATTTACAAGTGGTGCTTTGGTTTGGTTTTGGAGCATCAATGTTCCATATCTATTTCAAAGCATCATAACAACTAGATGCCCTATTATTGGTAGTGCACCTATATTATATTTGTATTGTCTCATTAGAAGTAAAACCTCTACAAAAACCTTCTCTAAATTGCTTACTAAAAACTTCTTCTAATTTTAAAAGTTTATTTATTTTTTTAATTTGGATTGAAACATTAATACTAAAAACTTTTCATAAAAATTTATTACTAATAATATCTTAGAAAAATAAAATTAAAGATTATAATAAAATGAAATCAAAGAAAATGAAGAAAAAAAACAAAAAATAAAGAGAAGACAAGGAGAGAACATGCAGAGGTAAAGAGTAAGAAGGTAAGAAGACGAAGCCCTAAGAAAGGGAAACGAGGAATATGAAAGAGGATGTAACATAAGAAGTATACATAGGGGAAGATTAATAAAGAAGGCAAGAACTTAAAACAATTAAGAATTGTGAATATTTTTGTGGTTGTGAAAGTGATGGATGATAAGTTGATAGAATTAAACTTCCCTAATTTATTAATAATCTAAATGATTTGTTTATTTTACTTTATTAT
>SNQJ01S0017797.1:108187-122291 GCA_010110895.2 Picea sitchensis | reverse complement strand
GGCTGGATTTTTTTTTTCCAGCTGTCGGTTCCCAATTGTCATTGGGAAAACTGTGGGTGCCACATGGTGCCTCCTGATTAGTTGTCATGATCCAGTCATCTACCATGTGGTGCTGACATCACCTGACGCGTGTCATGTTGTGGTTGAGCCATGTGGCGGTCTCTGAGTGGTGCCACGTGGCATCTTTCCATTGGCCCACTTGGTGCCTTGAAAACATCGAATCCACCTAACACGTGGCATCCTGTGGGACTACCACGTGGCATGCTGACATCAGTAGTACATCTTTTTGACGTCATTTTTTCCAATTAGCTACTGACGTCAATAGTACGGATGCTGATGTGTCCTGATTGACTTTGACCTAGTTGACCAAACTTTGACTGGCCATAACTTCTTCATCCGAACTCTGTTTGACGAACCGTTTACTTCGTTGGAAAGATTGTGATGTGCTCTTCACAATGATTCCAATTTTTTGAGTTTTGAGGAATTTTATTTTTTTCCCTTTTCCATTTGTTGAGGCCATTCTAAGCCTCCTAGGATACTTCTGAGAACTCTGAGTCATTCCTAGGTCCTCCTGGATCATTTTCGGATCAGTGAGGGTGGTTGGGGATTGAATTAATACATTCATTCTTTTGGAGAGCCACTAGTGGTGAAGTCCCTATGGAATATAATATCGAAAGACAGACTTGGGAAGCATATCATTTCCAAAAAGTATTTGGCCCGAGATTACTCCTGAATTAAATTCAAGTGGAATGGTGGTGGTCTCAGATTTTCCATGTTTGTGCATCGCTGAAAAGAACCATGTTATCTTTATCTGGTTGTTTCTTAAGAACCATGTTATATTATGGGAGTATTTTCGAAAAATATGTTTTCAAGGCCCAAGCATATGTATACCGTGTAAGAAGGCAGAAGAAGAAGTCAACCATCTATTTATTTCCTATGAATATATTTTGTAGGTTTGGCAGGATTTAAGTTGTTGGATAAAAATAAGGAATCTCTAGAGGGGTTTGACTGTAGAGGATAGTTTGAAAAATCGGTACTCTAGACTAGAGTTAAAAAAATATAAGTGTCTTCCTTTCCTAGTGCTATGGGGAGTTTGGATAACACACTGCACGTATTTTCATAGATGAACTAGTTCAAACTTTTTGAACCTTCTCTCATGTAACTTCAATTTTGTGATTCTACAAGGAGAACACTAAGAAAGTGGTTCCACGAGCAATTGATGGCCTATATATTGACAAAGAGAGCAACTGGAGTTTCTTTGATGGTGCATGCGAGGGTCGATCTAAACTCTCTGGAATATGAGGTGTCATGTATTTCTTAGATACATATTATATAAATTGCAAAGCAAATTGTGGCAGAGGTGCCAACAATCAAGCGAAACTATTGACCCTTAGATCATTATAAAAGTTGGCATGTGACAACAAGGTAAGGGACATTCAAGTCTTCAGGGACTCCTCCTTCATGGTCTATTGGATTGAAGGAAAACAAACAATTCATAATATTCACTTGTAGAATATTGGTCTCCACTTAAAAGAACTGGTTGGTACCTTCCACACTTTCAAGATTTGTCACATCTACAGGGAGTTGAATATGCTTATGTACAACCTATCCAAAGAGGGATTAATACTACAAGAAGGATTAATATATTTTCAAACCTTTCAGGAGGGCACCCGGCAAGAGAAGCGAGGGACATTGGACTACTATTAAATACTATTAGCAATATTGGATGATTGTAATAATATTTGGGATTAATAACTTTTTTTATATTTTTGATAAAAGGATAGGATGTACAACCAGTTGGGTAATAATATAGCTTTGAAAATAGAAAAAAAGTTCCGAGGTAGTTTGGATAGTAAGACAAAGAAAAGATTTTTCTCTACAAATAGTCAAAACAATGGACAATCATGGATGTAAGTGCATGGTAAGCACTTGAGAAATGTGTTTTTGTTTCCTTATGGTTAATAAAAATGTGACTTTTTTCCTGGAAAAAAAATCATAAATCAAATAATAATAACCATAAATTAAAGATAACTTATAAATGCATGGAATAGAAACCAACGATAATGTTAATATCAAAGTTAGGGAGAATGCTATCATATTAATCTAGGGACTTTCACCCCCGGAGTTAGATTCTACAATGGTAAAGATTTTGGTATGGGTAATGTCTTATAAACCATGCCAATCTCATAATTGTTATGTATGTGGTATTATTCACAATACACATACCCAACAACAATGTTAATACTAACATGCACACACAATTTAGGATAAGAGTATCAATGTGGAATAAAATCCCAACATAAGATTATGCTAGAGTAACAATATAACATGTGACATCACATACATATCAATTGCAAGTTAAAAATGGCCCATACGTGCATGACATTGACTTTGTTAAGTGAGAGGAAGGTATCACATGAATTAAGGGACTTGCATCCTAATAATGCTTTTTTATTATTAAATACAAATCTCATGTTCTATTTTTCTTTAATAATAATAATAATAATAATATATTTGATACGAACAATAATTAGTTTTCCATTATTTAAATATTATGCTCAGAAGAAAATAATGGTTTTGTGGAAATCTTACACCTATTTGCCTAATATCAACTATTGAATAAATATTAATAATAATCTAATTTTAAGGTCACGACCAAGCCATGCACCAAATCGGTGTATGAGACCTTCTTGTTTGTGGGACAAGGGACCCCCTTTGCACAATGATTCAACTACTAAAGTCTACATAAGTGTACATACCCTACCACCCTCTAGATTTGAACATGTGACCTCCAAGGAGGAAACATTTGTTCTTAACCATCATGCCCTATAGAAAGTATGCACCTAATTGTGCATAACTTGTTAATAACTATTAAATATTGAGGTAATTGTACTTAGTGGTGTGTAGCAATGGATAAATTATTTTTAAGTTTATTTATTTATTTTCGAAAGTCATAAAATTTATCATAATTTAATTGTTAACTCATCATTATTATTCAAGGAAAACCACACCACCTAAAATAACCCATTGGTGGTCTATTAAGAGACAACTTCCACTCCTACCAAATGCCTTTGGGTCTTGGGTTGTTAACTTGTTTCTTTATGTTCGAGGAAGATGAGTTCTTAGCCAATTAGAAGTTGTTTTATGTCTTACTCTAAGACCAAAGGGCGGTTTCAACCTATATAGTATTCTCAAGAAAGCCAATATCTCTTGTGGTCATCACTGAGACTACATCTAATGAAAACATATATTTTTAGTAACATCTAATTTTAATCTCATACATGAAAGTACTACCTTTAATTACAATTTAAACTCTTAATTCTATTATATAAAATGTTTTGTAAAAGCAAATTTTTATTAAATACATCACTTCCTTCATATATATATATATAAGACAAATAATAAAAAATAATATTTTAAATAGTGAAAGAAGCATGCACGTTTTTAGGATAGAAGGTTTGGAACGTATAAACTAAGACATGACAATATACAATGAAAGTCAAGTAATTAAAAAAAAAGTGAAGTAATTAGTGATAATAAAGTAAAGTAAACAAATAATAAAAATTAATATTTTAAATAGTGAAAGAAGCATGCACGTTTTTAGGATAGAAGGTTGGGAACGCATAAACTAAGACATGACAATATACAATGAAAGTCTAGTAATTAAGAAAAAAAGTGAAGTAATTAGGGATAATAAAGTAAAGTAAACCCCCCAGATGGGGTGCTATTGCGATACACCTGGCGCGATATGGAGGTGAGGCACGACTAGCGAGGCACAGAGCCATGTGACGGGTTCGTGCCATCGCCCGCCACCCCAAACCAACATTAAATGGCCATTACCATGGCGCGGGCGGCAATTAAACTGCTCCTTCCTCCCCTCAAGCTTCATTTCATGGTCGGGATCTGTATGTTGTTCGTCTGTCTCTGCGCAGGCTTCAATTGGCTTTCCCCTTTGCAGCCTTTGTTGAAGTCAACTGGGATTGGCATGCTCACCACCGCCCTAGTTCGACTTCAGGCTTCCTACTATTCCCTGGTGCACCTAGCGCCCCTTATCCACCACTCAACGAGAATTATGCCGCGCCCTCGAGGGCACCCGCACAGACGCTCCCCATGGAAGCCTCGTTGGCCCTTTGTATCGCCCCCTACTTCGCCTTCCTCCTGCTTCTCTCCTTCCATTCACCTCGAGCCAATTCCTCCTCCGCCACACACTATCGATGTCTCGCAATTTGATAGCCTCGCTATCGTCCCTAAGCTGTCGTCTTCTTCCTCTCGCCTTCCTCCTAATTCTCCAGTGTTCGGGCCTCCTCCTCCACCAAGTCCGAACTCTGCTGGGAAAACTGTGGGAGAACCACCTCTGTGTGAGAACCAGCCTCCAAACTCTTTCCTCGACACACAACTACGGGACAGCCTGACAATTCTCTTCAGTTTGGTCTTTGAACTCCGCCAGGGGGTGGAGGATCTTCAATTCCGGCTGCTGGCCATGGATGAAAAGGTAGCAGTCCTTCTCGAGCTCCTTACTTCTCTTCAAGAGGTTCTCCCCATGGACCTCACAGGTGCGGCTTCGGCGGAGGAACCCGGTGGTGCAACCAATGCGGGGAACGCCCAGGCGCAACGTTCGGCTAGGAATGAGCAGATATGGCAAAGGAGGTGGTCACAACACGTTGCGCGTTGCAGGATACCTCGCCAGTTGTTGATAGGATCGGGGAAAGCGTGGACACGGGGAAGCAGTGGGCCGATGGAGTGACATATGTCGAGGAGGAGCCGTGGTCCAAGGCTGTCCACGTCACCTGGCAAGGTCATCTGCCAAATGTCTGAGGTCATGAGGGCACTTCAAGTTTCTTTAGTTTCTCTACTTTTTAGTTGTTGTCCAGTTAGTTTCAAACAATTTATTTAGACTATTACTCAACTTATGCTTGACTTCCATGCTAGCTGGACTGGTTTCCCCTCTGTTGGGGCAGTCCAGTAACTACAACAAGAATATTCTCTGTACTCTGTATCTCTTTTTGGTCTAGGAAGGCCCTTTATATATAATACTACTGACTTACAAAAAAATAAAAAATAAAGTAAAGTAAACAAATAATTTAGATTATTAATAAATCAAGGAAGTTTAATTCTATCAACTTATCATCCATCATTTTCACAACCACAAAAATATTCACAATTCTTAATTGTTTTAAGTTCTTGGCTTCTTTATTAACTTTCTCCTTTGTATACTTCTTATGTTATAATTTTTTTCATATTTTCCGTTTCCCTTTCTGAAGTTTTTGTCTTCTTACCTTCTCGTTTCCCTTTCTGAAGTTTTTGTATAGTTCTTCTTGTCTTCTTATTAGTCCCTGCCTGCCAAGGGACTATAGCAATGAGTTTATTATTGATTTGACATTAATTTGCCTTTTATTTTAAATTTATATGTGAAATGTAATGTTTAAATTGTGAAAACAAATATATATTTTTTGATAAAATAAAAATATTTGTTTTTTTCATTTCTGATTGGCTAATATATTTCAAGTCTTATTGTTACCTTCACGTATTTCAATATTTGAAATTAATTACATAATCAATAAACTTTGTTATAAATACCATCTGCTTTTTAACTATTCTTTTATTTAACATTAAATAAATAATATTAAAATTCATATATTTATATGACAGATTCTAATTGACTGTAAAGTATTCTTGTTTACATCATAATTATTAAAAATCAAATTTAACATATATAACAGACTTATCACACCACCAAACCAATAAATAACATTTCCCAATATAGATCTTCGTATCCAAACAGTGACTGGCAGATCCCAAAAAACATATTGGGTAGTTCGATTAAACGGCGGAGCTTTTGAAATGACCCAACCCCATTTATGCCCGATTCATAAAAGAGTGATTCATAAAAAGAGTGATTCATACTAGCACAACCGCAAAGTGGCTGGTGAACGCCGAAAGTTAGTCTAGTGAATTGAAACGCACGGACAACTAAAATGCACATAGATCTGAGGAAATCCAAAAGTTAATCTTAAATGTGGTAATTCCAAAGGTTAATCAGTTAAACGTGGCAATCATGTGGTGGTACAGTAATTTCTTAATATGATTAGGTAAATGTTAAAAAGTAAACAGGTTAACTGATGCATTAAAAAATACAAGGAAGTTATGAAGAGTAAATCATATTCATTGATTTGGGAGGACGACTAAGAATATTCCAGCGATTTCAATTGTTAGCCATCAGATTAGAATTTTAGATTAAAAGGTGATTAATTGTGCCCATCTTCAATAGGTATACGCCTTTCGGCGTAATTAGTGATTCATATTATGTTTATGTAATGTAATAAATATTATATAATTAAATAAAATATATATTATAAAATGTGAAATATTTAATATTTTTTCTAATTTTTTTTACATTAATTTTGGTAATATAATAATATTATATAAATTAAAATATATATTAAAAATTTTGAAATGTTTTAATTATTTTTTTTAATTTTGATTAGTATTTAGTTTTTTTAAAGGAAATTTTGATTAATCTTAAAACTATAAGAAATTTAGGTTAATCTCAAAACTATACAACAACCATACTAAAGTAAAAACATGGTAAAGATCTTGTCCAACATTGCTTATGACAAATTTATAAACTATGTGTCATAGTGGAGCAACACCTCTTCCTCCATTCCTTATGAGTTGATGTCAAATCCTTTGAATTCAAATTTTATGACTGTGTAGTTATCTATGTTAAATTTTGTCATTTAAATAAAAAAAAACTAAGATTATGAAATTAACCCATTTATTAGCATATTGTTCATGTTTCAAGGAATCATCATCATCAATGATTATAGGGTGTCAACTATAATTTCCATTTCCAAATCTACCAGGCAGAGACTAAGCTCCATGCAACCCTTGTTACTCTTTACCTTTGCATGTTATGTCCTTGTCTTCTCTCTATTTCCTCTCCTTTTATACTCTCCTTGCTTGTTTGTATTTCTTTTCTTTTTTTTCTCTTTCTTCATTTTCTTTGATTTGATTTGATTATATGATCTATTATTTTATTTTTCTAAATTATTATAAGTAATAAGTTTTTATTTTCTTTGATTTTATTTTATTATATAATCTTTGATTTGATTTGATTATATAATCTTTTATTTGATTTTTCAAAGTTATTATGAGTAATAAGTTTTTATGGAAAAAATTTAGTATTAATGATTGAATCCAAATTAAAAAAATAAATAAACTTTTAAAATTGGAAGAAGTTTTTAGTAAATGATTTAGAAAAGGTTTTTGTAGAGGTTTTACTTCTAATGAGACAATACAAATATAATACATGTGCACTATCAATAATAGGGCATCTAGTTGTTATGATGCTTTGAAATAGATATGGAGCATTGATGCTCCAAAATCAAACCAAAGCACCACTTGTAAATCCCTCTGTGACACCCACTGAGTGTTCACGCTCCTTGGGAAAACTTGGAGATGAGTAGGGCAAGGGACCATAAGGGGCATGCGATCGGTTGAACAAACGAAGTCATATAGGCATGGGCAGGAGCACCTTGGGTGCACAATGGTGACATGTGATACCAAGGGGGCACACGCCTCACTTCCTTGCAACGGTTGATGGAGACTTGGGTTGTGTTTAGGCAAGGACAGGGCGACTTGGGCGTGTGCCTAAGGAGTGGACCTGCTTGCCCTTGGCCACATGGGTGCATTGGATAGGTTAGATGAACCCATCGACACACCCACAAAGAGTCTCGTCAGTCGGTTCAAAGAAATGCACAAGACAATGGTGCACCAAAGAAGTTGGGGTGGGTTGGCATGAGGAGCCACCCAAGGTTGGGAGTGTCGGTCCCAAGGGACACGAAGGTTTGACAAGTGCATGGGTTCATTGGTGCATCGATCCGCAAAAGGGCACATTGGTTCATTTGGGTGTGTCAGTTCGTTTGGGCGCGTTGGTCCGCGAAGGGGCGCCACACACCCAAAGGAAGCGACGATTCAAGAAGGTGACATTTAGAGTCCATATAAGAACATAAGGGCACACAACCAAGGAAGGAATGAACAAGAAGGAATAACGAGCAAGTTAAGCGACAAGGGTAAGGTTCTAAGGGAAGGCAGAACATAACACTGAGTTGCGAAGACACAAAAGACAAGTAGCCAAGAGTGGGACACATAAGAAGAGTTTAGGGAAGTTTGAATGCAACTCTAAGTGAGGCATGCTATGAGGCAAGAACCAAAGTCTGTGTTAGCTTGGTGAAGTCTTGTGATAGAGAAGAGACAATGAGTCTACGAAAGGGCGCATGTTTGTGGCACACCACAAGGGTTGTGAAATTGGTTGCAACAGAGAGTCTTGGTGGGACGAATCTATGTATAAGTGTCTTGGTGAGGCGAGGTGAGTCGTGCAACTTTACCAAAGTTGTAAACCAAGCCAATAGTGCTCATATTGTAATTGTTTCACAATAATAAGACTTAGACGGGTGTTAGGCACATCTTGTGTCACCCACATTATTTTTGTGTGTCTTTTGTTTGTTTCAAAAGTGTTCTCTTTGTTTCTCATGTTCATGGATGTATGCTTAAATGACTCAGTGTTAAGTTGTTAACAAGACTGTCTAAGTATACAAGGGAGTTGCACTAGAGTAGGAGAATCACTCACCTGTAGCCTAGAATGGAGTATGGGTATGCTTTACGTGAAGAGGCATAGTCTGGATGAAGTGTCTGTGGTGTTTCCAAATAGTCAGGTGAGAACCATTGTGGTGCCACACACCCTTAGAAGGTGTATGATCGTAAGATATGGATAGGTGTGTTGTGGGGTCATGACATGTGGTATCAGAGCTGATTTTGGTGAAAATATTATCTAGCTCTTCACCGTTATCTTGGCGATAGGTGGTATCAGAGAAAAATTTGAAGATAATTTGGTGAGCTCTTCACCACTGTCACCTTCGTGGTAGATGGTATTAGAGCTTGAAGTGTGTTCTACTACTATGGTGGTGATAGTGGGGATAGGGTGCAACACAGAGACAATTTGGTCATAGACTTGGTGATTGGTTCAGTGAGGTAGATTGACCTTTCGTAGAGATAGTATGGGTGTAGACTTGGTTAGTTTGGTTTGTGATGGAAGTGAAGTGTCGAGTTGCGGACATAGCCGTGAATTGTGAATAGACCTGTGTGCACACCTTGAGAAGACTAGGTGTATAGTTCTTAGGGTGAACCGAGTGCTTGGGCAAGGTGGATGATTGTAGGACTTATCGCAGCTCTGATCACAAAATTTTGGAGAAGTGTTGAGGCAAATCTTGGGTGTTGTGGATGAACCATTTGCAAGTAGAGTGAAGATAATTGGAGGGCCATCCATGGATGGGTTGCATGCAGATGATAATGACATTGACAAGGATCCCAGGAAAGGAAGAATGACAGATCAACTTATTATCTTGGAGAGGACTGTTGAGCAAATGATGGACGCAATGTATCAGCATGGCGAGAAGGTTGAATAGATGGAGACTAAGATAGGAAAGATGAGGCATGGGTTTAATGAAGTCGTCCGGGAGTGTCAGACGACTAAGAACATGATCAACGACACCTTGGTCGATGACATTCAAGATAGACTCAAGGCAACGAAGGATGCACTATCCTCAGTCACAAAAAAGTTGAAGGACCAAGATGACACCATCACAATGTTGAAACAAGCTTTGGCCAATGGAGGATCATCATAAAAGAACCCGAGCCATATGATGGTACTCACAACACTAAGTTGCTTGGAAAATTTTGTTGGGACATTGAGCAGTACTTAGAGTAGTTGAATGAAAGTTTAGACGAATCTAAGGTGAACGTTGTTCCAATGTTCTTGACAAGGATTGCTAAGATCTAGTGGAGGAACTAGGTGGAAGACTTGGTAACTGGGAGAACTGTAGAGAAGATCGAAAACTGGGCAAAGATGAAGGCAACCTTGAAGGCATAGTTTGGTCTGGGAAACCAAACATGGATCACAAGAAATCGATTATTGGCTCTTAGGCACACTAGTAAAACCGAAGCCTACATCAAGGAGTTCACAAGGCTCATGTTGGAGATCAAAGATATGTTGGAAGAAGAAAAAATTTTCCACTTCATGAATGGTATACAACCATGGGTGCAAAGTGAGTTGCGATGCCAAAATGTGTAGAATCTTCTGACAACCATCATCGCAACGAACAAACTGTTGGACTTTAAGGGTAAACTCAAGATAGGTCCTAAGAACAATGAGGATGCCCAAAGTGAGAAGAAACAGGAAGGTGTTGGGTATGTGTTTTATTTTTTGCAAGATTGGTCCCATGTATTGTACACTGATATGGGAGCAGGGGGGCCTGGGGTCTCCCGAAAAAAAAAATTGGCGTTTTTTTTTTCCGTTTTTTTTTGGAGGTTTTTCGGCACATGGTTTCCTAATTCTGGTTAATGAATTAAGGTTGTTGACTAATCCAGGTCAATAGATTAGGGGTTTGGATGTTGTGAGATCCAATATGTATATTGTATTGTAAACAATGAAGGAGATGATGAAAAAAGAAGATTAGAGGTGAAACTCTAAACATGTTGTTGGTTTTCCCGGTTTGGGTTTCCTGGGTAAAAATCTTTGTGTAATGTGTGTGTGTGTGCCATTGTATCTTTTCTGTTTTTATTAAGAATCTGTTTGCAATATCTAATTGTACAAGGTTAAAATATACACAAGGGAAGGGGAAGAAGAAGGAAAAAGGAAAGGTAAAGACATCCAAGGGAAGGCAGGATAATGTCAAGCAAATGGATGTAGTGAAAAAGAAGAAATTGATTTCATGTTGGATTTGTGCCAAGGAGCACTATGTGAAGAATTGTCCCTTGAAATAGAAGTTGAATGCTTTGGAGAAAGCATACAACCCATATGCTGGGGTCTTATAGGTCTTGAACGTTGTCATGGAAGGTGAATCCACAAAGAGCCAAGAGCAAGATGAGGCAATACTTTGTAATGTGTAAGATGAACTCAATGGAAAGTTAGAGACAACTATGGTGGACAATAGGGCGAATCATAACTTCTTAAGAGATGATATTATGCAGAAAATTGAGTTGCAGTCAGAGCCAATGTATACAACCTTCAAAGCAATAAACTCAAGTGTAGATAGGGTCGTTGGTGTGGCCAAGGATGTCTCGTTGAAGCTTGGTGACTAGTGCAGAAAGACAAATTTCACCATTGTTCCTTTGGACGATTTTGAAGTTGTGTTGGGACAAGAGTTCATGAGGAAGGAAAAGGCAACACCTATTACTCACATGAACAATTTGGCCATTTTTTGAGGACAGACTCCATGTTTGATTCCTACCATGAGGAGGAAGGAAGGGGGTACATGGATGTCCTCCTTGCAGATGGTTGTTGCAAGCAACCTTGTGGGGATGAACTTGGACAATGTGGAGTGATGGTTGGACAACTTAACACAAAGAAAAAAATAGACTTGTGTCGATGGAATGGAGGCTTTCCGATATTGAAGACAAATTCATAGATCTGGCTAAGGCAGTGGATGGCTTCACATATTTTTGTTTGAAGCATGATGAATCACAGTGAATATTGGAGGAGTTAGAGACGCAGATGCCAGAGCATTTTTTTGAACAGGAGTAGAGACCATCCATGGACCAAGAGGACATGAGGGAGACACGACAACCTTGGTGGAGGAGAACCAAGGAAGAGGTTGATTCCTCCTCTAGTGAATTTGGGCATGGTGAATGATCGTATGACCCTGAGTTAGAACAACTTATTGAGGAATGCGAAGGAAGCATTGGTTCAAGTGTACGATTGCTTATGTATATAAAGCAAAAGTATGGTGACTCTGTCGATCACATTAGGACATATTAGAGATGAAGGAGATGGCCCAACCACCCATCCCCCTTCACCTTCAAAATAGACAACAACATAATGGCTCACTGTCTCAGCGGGGAACAATGATGCCTTTGGGGCACCTTGAGGAGGTGCCTTGTTGAAGTTTGTTCGGAACACAGATGGGAAACTTGAAAGATTGGAGGAAGCAAAGAGTTGCGAATGTGACAAGTTTGCATAAAGAAAAGGGTGTTTGAATGTGAAGATGTGAGTTCTTAAGGAAAAGGTGCGATGATTGGACTAGCTACCCAATCAGTCAAAGTCACAAGGGGATCCAACGCATGGGAGCATGAGCAGACAAACCAAAGTATGGATGCAACAAAGATTCAATTTTTTCCTTCCTAGGGGGAGGTTTCCTTGGCGATAACAGTGGGAGACAACAATTGTTGAGTAGTGACAAGATTTGGAGTTGGGGTAGAGACGCCATGGAGATTGACGGATGTTGCCGAGTATAGCAACAACTTGGAGTGGGGAGGATGTAAATACCTCTATGGGGAATACCTTTGGCACATAATGGTGATGTGCAAGACCAAGGGGGCACACACCTCACTTGCCTTGTGACGATTGATGGAGACTTGGGTTGCATTTGGGAAAGACAGGGTGACTAGGGTGTGTGCCCAGGGAGTGGAACCACCTACCCTTGGCATCATGGGTGCGTTGGAGAGGTTATATGACCCCATCGACACACCCATGAATAGTCTCATTGACCAATTCAAAGAAACATAAGAGGCAAGGGTGCACCAAAGAGTTTGGGATGCATTGACATAAGGAGCATGCCCAAGGTTGGGGTGTGTTGGTCCCAAGGGACACCAAGTTTTGATGAGAGCACATATTCATGGGCGTGCTAGTCCGTGAAGGGGTGCATCGATTCATTTGGGAGTGTTGGTCCACGAAGGGGCGCGCGGGTTCGTTTGGGTGCGTTGGTCCGCGAAGGGGTGCAACACACCTAAATGACACAACTGTTCATGAAGGTGACATTTCGAGTCCATATAAGAACACAAGGGAACAAAACCAAGGAAGGAATGAATAAGAAGGCATATAGAGCAAGTCAAGTGATTGAGGCAAGGTTCAGAGGTAAGGCAGAACATAACATAGAGTTGCAAAGACATGGAAGACAAGTAGCCAAGAGTGGGATGCACAAGGAGAGTTTGGGGAAGTTTGAATGCAAGTCTGTGTGATGCATGCTATAAGGCAGAACCAAAGTTTTTGCTAGTTTGGTGAAGTCTTGTTATAGAGAAGAGACGGTGAGTCTGCGGAAGGGCAAACGTCTAAGACGCATTGCAGGAGTTGCGAAAATGGTTGTGACAGAGAGTCTTGGTGGGACAAATATGTGAATAAGTGTCTTGGTGAGGTGAGGCGAGTCATGTGACTCTACCCAAGTTGTAAACCAAGCCAGTAGTGCTCATATTGTAACTGTTTCGCAATAATAAGACTTAGTCGGGTGTTAGGCACGTATTGTGCCACCCACACTATTTTTGTGTGTCTCTTGTTTGTTTTGCAAGTGTTCTCTTCGTTTCACATGTTCATGGATGTATGCTTAAATGACTAAGTGTTAAGCTATTAACAAGACTGACTAAGTATACAAGTGAGTTACACTAGAGTAGCAATGTGACTCGCCTATAGCCTAGAACAGGGCATGGGTATGCTCTAGGTGAAGATGTGTAGTCCAGACGAAGTGTCCTTTGTGTTTCCAAGCAACCAGGTGAGAACTGTCGCAATGTCGCACACCCTTAGGAGGTGTACGATCACAAGATCCAGACATGCATCCTGTGGGATCACAACACCACCCATATTAGAGAATATCAAATAAGCCATTGATACTTCAAATAGACATAAAACACTAATGTTCCAAAATAGGCACAAATCATGAGTAAGGAATATTAAATAATAAGCAAATTATTATTTTATTATCAAAAAAATATTCCTACTTAATAATTAAACTAATAATTTTCATTCTAAAAATTTGTTGTGTATTTACTATTTTTTATAACTATTTAACATTAATTAATTGAATTTAATAAATGCATAATTAAATTGTGACGATTAAAAAAAATGTTGTCCTTATTTAATAAAGCATTCCAACACGAGTTATTATGTTTTTCAAATGAATTTATGACATATACAACGTGAGTGGGCCTAATGGTTAAGAACGTGTGTTCCCTCCTTGGAGGTCACATGTTCAAATCCGGAGGGGGGTAGGGTATGTATACCTCCGTAGCAATCAAATCATTGTACGCAGGGGGTCCCTTGTCCCACAAACAAAGGGGT
>SNQJ01S0017797.1:74570-87733 GCA_010110895.2 Picea sitchensis | reverse complement strand
ACCGGGAAGATCATCCAGGTCTTCCATCATTCTTCATTGATTCCACAGTGCTCCCATATTCCGGGTATTATCTTCTAGTTACTTATTTGTATTCAGGCTAAGATCCTTTTGTATTTTGATCTAGCCTAGTGTTGTTATTTTATTTAGCCGCAGTTGCTTATTTGTATTCCGGCTAAGATCCTTTGTTTGTTGATCTAGTCGATTATTGTCAGTTTATTCAGCCGCATTCGGCCATTTTGTAATCCACAGAGATATCATAATACAACTTTGCAGTCCTTTGTTGCGTTTATTATTTGAATGATCATTTATATGTTGTAAACCTTTGATCCTACACACACATCAACAATGTTTCCTAGACTAGCCAAGTCAGGAACATTACAGTGCCAGTGTTGGATTGAGGTGTGGAGACAATCATTTTTGTGTAATTTGACGCCATGAATTCAATGGTGCTACCTATTTTCTGATCCGAGTAAAGCTTCTGCAAATTATTTTTAGAATGAGGTATACTTATGTATTTTGCCAAATTCTTTTGTTGAGTTAATAAAAAGGCCTACCCATTTGAGAGCAGGACCCGGAGATGTAGTCCACCAGGGACAAACTCTTTTATCAAGTTTTGTATTCATATTGATGCTTATGTCTCCTTCTTATTGAGTTTTCCTTCTTTATGGTTCACTTTAATTTATGTTCATTTAATACAATTATTTAATAATTTGTAATGATGAAAAGATCCCAGATCAGTCATCTTTTGGATTGGCTATGGACTTCCAACTTTCCCAATGTATTCATGAGTCCTTGTTCCCTCTCCATAGGAAGTTAAAACATATTTTGTGAACTTTCTCGAGCACTCCTTTCGGGATATGTGCTAATGACATCTAGTAGATGGGTATGGCTTCCGAGACTGCTTTAACTAGTGTTAATCGTCCACCTCGGGAAAACCAACGATGACATAAGAAATTAATTTTGTCCTCAATTCTTGTCACAAGCAACTACCACTCTTTTTTTTGGTAGCCATTAGGTTTAAGTGTAAAGCCCAGGTATTAGAGTCCATCTTCTAATTTTAGTTGTTGAAATTGAAATTGATCATGTAGTGTATCAACCACCCTTACTTCAACCCCTAAGAAATAAAATTTTGACTTTTCCTCATTTGCCAACATTCCTGTAGCTTTATAGATTAATTGTAAGATCTCCCAAAGTGCTCGATATTTAGAAACTGAGCCATTCATTATGAGGAGAATGCCATCTACAAACAAAACGTGAGTTGCATTCACTCCCATCCGAAAAGATAAACCTTATAACCTCCTACTAGTTCCTGCACTCGTTAAGAGTTTGTTGAGACACTCATCCACCAATAGAAAGAGGTAAGGTGAAAGTGGGAATCCTTGATGTAAACCTCTTGTGGCTAGAAATAAATAAGAGGCAGATCCATTAATCTATGCAAAATCTATGCAAAAATCTATGCAACCCATGATCCAATTTACAATGTTCAGATTGAAACCAATGTGGATCAACAATAATCTAATATACGACTAGCTAGTCCAAGTGTATGCTTTTGATAGATCTAGTTTGATGGCCATGGTAGGGAGCTTTTTTACTTTCATAAAGTGTAAGCATTATTGTGTCGAACCCTTGCTTCATGAATTTTCTGACCCTCTAGGAAACCAAACTACTCAGGGGAGATGAAATTGGACAAAAAAGGATTCAATCTTATAGCCAATATTTTGGCATGTATCTTATAAACAACATTGCATATTGAAATCGACTTGAATTCCTCAAAGGAGGCAGGTTTATCCACCTTCATAATGAGTGTGATGAATGTAGAATTGAAGCATGGTAATAATTTACCTAGAACCCAAAATTCTTCCACTAATTGCAGTAAATCTTCCTCTGGAACGTCAAAGAATACAAGAAAAAATTCAACCGTCCAATCGTCTAGCCCCAAATTCTTATCTTTCTGGAATTTGTGCATGACACCTTCATGTTCCTCCATCAAAATTGGTTCAAATAAGCATCATTTTTTGTCTTGATCGACCAAACGAGGGAAGGATACATATACCTTAATAATCTTCATAATGTTTGTTGTGTCTAGAGCCTTGTAGATCTCAAAGAAATGTTGTACCCCTAGTTTAGTTAAATTGTCGAATCCCCTAGTGATACTAAATCCCGACCTGTTAACTCCCAAATAGTATTCTAAATTTTCCTCTATTTAGAAAAATTATGAAAGAAAGTGGTGTTTTCGTCCCCTAGGGCTAGCCAAACAACCCTACTCTTCATTCTCCAATCGACTTCCCTTTCACTCAAGAGTTTTGTTCAGAGAGATTCCAACTCGAAAAAGGACTTCAACTCCTCCTTGGTGAATATCTAGGAGTGATTTTTGTCAAATAGGTGTGCAATCCGCATCTCAACATCCTTGAATTTACACCATCTCTCTCCTTGTGATGTCGGGAAGACCATTCCATCACTCTCACTTTAAGTTTTTTAAGTGAACCCACAAATTCTCAGCTAGGAGAGGAATCTAGAGAATCATCATAATGTTTCCATTATTTCTAGATAAGATAAAAAAAAATTGCTTCCTTTAACCAACACAAATTAAATTTGAAAGGAGAAGGCGGTTTGGACCCCACCTTTCCCAGTTGAAGAAAGATTGGGTTGTGGCTGGAACAACCCCTCGAAGCCACCTAAGACCAATAAACGTCCACCATTCCAAGTCAACTAAAAAATGGTCCAATCTCTTAGAAATAGCCACATTTCCCACCCTCTTATTCCTCCATGTGGGTTTTAAATCCATAGGCCACACATCCACCAATCCTAACTGTTCCATCTTATACTAAAAAAAAATGACCAGAGAATCAACTCTAAAATTGGACACCCATACTTTCTCCCTACTAAGGGTGAAATTAAGATCCCCCCCATCCACCAAATAACTATCCAAGAAAACCTGTGAATGAAACAATCTATTCTAGGAGGCCTACTTGTTGTAGTATGGACCGTTCACATTCAAAATTGAAACTTGAAGGTTCAAATCCTTGCTTTCAAATATCATGTAGAGTCTTGAGAAAATATTGAATGAATTGATTAGTGTTACATTTGGATGCCAACCTGTCAATAGTCTATCGAACAGACCATTGGAATCCACACAGCTAAAGTCCCAATTCTTAAACAAGGATTTTAGATTATTTAAGATCAGTGATACTTGGCACATGACTTCTTGAATAATTATGTATTTAGGATAGTCCTTCTCAACCAACCAATGTAAATCCAATCTTTTTGTGGGGTTGGCCAGGCCCCATGCATTAAAGGGAATAACCTTCATCCCAAAACCCTTGAATATAGATTTTTCTCTCTAAGGGCCTATACTAAAGGCACATACTTGCCTTGTAGTATTTCCACTATTGCTTTTTTATGCATGCTTAAAATATGAATTGCCCCCTGTAGTCGAGCATGATGGGTCCTTCTTTGGGCCCATGCACAATCCTCCTGAACCTATACCTATGCATGAATCAACTAGGCCTTTGGACCTCAGAGCATACCCAAATTTCATACCCTGTGAACCTGAGGATGAGTTATCCCCCTCGGAGCCCTTTTCAGATGTGGCCAAGGAATGTGAATGGGAAGTATGTGCCTCAATGGAAGATTTCACAGATGACCCTCAATAGGGAGATAAGGCCTCCAAGGTGCTTGACAGATAACCCAAACTACCACCCCTTCCCTACCAGCATAAATTGAAATTCCCCCATGATAAAGGGTCAAATATTTTAACGTAAGAGTGTGAGAAGTTGGAAAGTGAAACATACCATAAGTAGCCTCAACACTTAAAAATGTATCACCCTCATGTACCAGAAGCTTTTGGATGTCATCTCCAGGAACTGAGAGTTGCATTGGAGTGTGATTTAGAGGATGAGAAGTCTTAAGCTTCGTGGTGTTCCCACCTTCATCAAATAATGCACAAGCCTTCCTCTCTAGCTTTGTGGAGAGAACTTCCACCAACTCAACAATGGTGTTGTTCTCATTTACATCTCCAAGCCCTCCATCCAAAACAGATGTACCACCATCCACTAGATCGAAAACAGACTTTATAACCACTTCAATTCCTCAATATGGCATAATATTTGGGTTATTAACTTCAACTCCTCAAGATGGAATAATATTTGGGGTTTCCACCTCCAACACATGGATCTCAAGTTTTGTTGTACACCCCACAGAGTCTGAGGAGTTATTTCCTAATTTTAGTGAAGTTCCCTTCACAGCTTGTAGGTTACTGTCTACCAATGCCAAAATCCTAGTCCCTTGGACCGATTCTTCGCAAACCTTTTCCATTGAGAGGGAAATGGATTTTTTTTCTTAGGCAACGAAGGCCTAGAGCCCTCATTTTTCCTTCTCCACTCTTGTTTCATAAAAGAATTATGACAGTCTTCCACCATGTGTCCTACCGTATGGCATCGAAAACACCTAAATGGAATTCCGTAATAATTGAAAGACTGCACAAAAACTGAATCGCCAACCATGACTTCAATATCCTTAACTAAGCCTTCTGACAAATCTAGTGCCACTAGCACCCTCACAACAACACACCTTGCATTATATTTAAAGGAGGGAGACATGAATAGTGTTTTCCCTGAGCAGTTACCTAGATTTGTGAGAAAGGACTCCTTCTAGAACTCGACCGGTAAGCCTGGAACATTTACCCACAACAAAAGTCGACTAGAGGTTTCTCTTCGCAGATCAAAATATGGGTGTCATAGTTTGAGTGTAAGTATACTAGAACCCCAAAACCAACGCCCTCCCAATATTATTACTATATCTTCCTCTGAATTAAACTTAAAACCCAACCATCCACAAGTAAGTACACAATGTACAAGGAAATAACCCAACAAAGGCCCTGACCTCTCTTGAATCCATCTCTTTAATGAAGCCTCAACAATCCTCACCCCAAAAATACACCCTAGAAAATTTTTATTGGCATAATCCATAATATTTCCAACCTACAAGTCGGCTCCCATTGTCAACCTAACCCGTCCAACTTTTTTCTTAACAATCCTCCTCCTCTTCTTCTTAGGCAGGGCCTCCACTCCCAAAATCCTTGGTGCAAGGTTGACATCCTCTGACTTCAAAGTTAACCCTGCAAAACCTGAAATATTGGAAGAATTGAGAAAACCTCCCACAAACCCTTCCTAAACTAAAATACTTCCATTCAAACCAACTCCTAAGTTCGAAAACCCACACCAACCGTTAGAGAATGTGACCTTTGGAGTCAAGTAAGTTTGTGAATCCCCCCCTCATAACTATGATTCTTTCGAACTGTGGGCCACATTACTATTAAAGTAAAAAATTGAAGTATAACATGCCTCGAGAAGAGGGATCACACTCATAACCAATCCTATAGGAGAGTGACTATAAAGGATGGTACCATCTGATTTCCCGGAATGACAACGAATTTGCATCCATCGCGGATCCACTTTGATACGATCTTCTAAAGTTGAAATAGTATCTCCCGGAAACCCCTTATCAGGTTTAAGTTGTGTCCTTAGGAATTCATCTCCTATGACTAGACCCCCAAGATATGAATCTACATAACCAAATTTTATACCCACAAATATTGAATCTAAAGAGTCTTCTCCAAAATCAACTAATTTACCAACAACTTCGTACCTATCCAGGGTTTCAAAAACCCTAACCATCGCTCCTCCCACCATAGTTATTATTATTTACGTAATGTTATATAATGTTATATTCCTATGTTAAATTTCAATATATAAATCAAAATACATTGTGTGTGTGTGTAAAGTTTTTGAGAATCAAATTGTGTGCACGTATATTTAATAATATAAACTACGAGTGTGGTTAAGGCTCACCATCAAAAGTCGAATTTGGACCTTTTCATGGGACCAATGGTTAAATTTGATAGGTATTTACCCATTTTCCCATATTTAATCATCAAATACCAACAATTTTTAAATTTACAACGTTCACTTAATTTTTGAAACCGTTAATATATTTTTGTTTTCCTCGAAAAAAAGCGTAATTTTATTCATCCTAAGAGAACCAAATTACATATTGCAGGTGCTTAAAGCACACCACATCCTTGGACAGGATGAAAAATCCGAAAGGGCCACAAAATGAGACTAAAAAGCCACAAAAAAGAATACAATATAGGTCTCAAAGACCACACAAAATCCTAATCACAACAATCCAAAAATTGAAGCCCCATGACTTGAAAATAAAAGCTGAAAAGTTATCCCAAAAGAAAACTCTAGAGACCGGACGTGATCCAGATTTGATGAGCAGAACAAAATGAATATAGATTATTATTAAAATATGCTTAACACAGAATAACATATATACAGTAAAATTGGTTTCTATTCAATAAGGAAATAAGCTGAAACTGTAAAATGCAGCGGAAAACAAGCTTGCTAGAATGGTGGCGACTTATCTCTGAGAAGAGATGTGAGGACTACGCTCATTCGCAAGAAGATGACTACAATGAGGCTTGGAAGGTTGTTTTACAATAAACAAGAATGTCAAAAACCCTATACGTCCAAAAACCTAACCCTAGGAGATGAAGCGCCGAAAGTCATGTGGGCCCCGTTGGGGTAAGTTAGTACATCAACTTCCCTAGGTCGTAACTTTTGCATACAATCTTTGTTTTAGGCGCACGATAGCCTGTTGGAAAGGTCTATCCGAGGACTACACATGTTTCCGTCATACTATGAATACGTCTTTTATTTACGTGTGGTGAGCCATAAAAACGTTGTTTAGGGCCTCAAAATAGCCCCGGAAGTCAGGGACCCGAAAACTAGAAAAAAACCGGAAAACTGGAAAACTACCAAAATGAGCTAGTTGGAATAGGTGGGAGGCCACCAAAATCCATCTAGATCAATCCTCCCCCATTAGGAAGCAATGGTCTCCATTGCATTGAGTGCCCCCATCAGATGAGCAAATTTCTGCTGAATTTGGCCAGCCACTTGCCTTGGTGTAGGAGTTGCCTTGCTTTGACAACTCGATAAAGATGGGTCATTTGCTGGCGAGTGTCCTTGACCTGTGTGTCCACAATATGATCACTGGATTCCTGTTGTATGCAATCAGGGTTGATTTCTACTGGTTTCAACTGTTCTGCTATCTCTGAGGTGTCCAATAATGGTGGGAAATAAGGCCGAAGGAGATCCACGTTGAACATTGGGTGCAGGCCAAGGAAATAAGGAAGGTAGAGCTCAAAAGCATTATCACCCAAAATATTGGTGATGGTGTACGACCCATAACAGAGTGGGCGAAGCTTCCGATGGGGCCCTGTAAGGCGTTCTTTCTGCAAGTGCTACCAAACTTTGTCTCCCAGCTGAAACTTATGTGGCACCCGTTGTTGATCATGGCATTACTTGTACTTGGCATTGAACTTCTGTAGGATATCTTGAACCTGTTGGCAGATGTGTTGGATCCTCTCAATGAACCGGGTGGCTTTGTTAGCTTCAATTGGAGAAGGAGATGAGTCAACCAAGGTGACCGCAAGGGGTAGTGCAACATCTATGGGATCCAATGATTAGAATCCCAACCCCACCTGAAAGGGGTTGTGGTCGGTTGAGCTATGCAGGGCTTGGTTGTAGCTATGTTGAACATAGGGAAGACTCTCATCCCATGTGCGAGGGTTCTTGTAATTGTACATGTGCAAGATATGCACGATCATTCAATTTACGACCTTAGTTTGGCCATCTATCTGGGGGTGGAAGGTTGTGGATTTGGTGAGCTTGGTGTCGATCAGTTGGTCGGTTGAGCTATGCAGGGCTTGGTTGTAGCTATGTTGAACATAGGGAAGACTCTCATCCCATGTGTGAGGGTGCTTGTAATTGTACATGTGCAAGATATGCACGATCATTCGATTTACGACCTTAGTTTGGCCATTTATCTGGGGGTGGAAGGTTGTGGATTTGGTGAGCTTGGTGTCGATCAGTGACCAGAGGCTCGACCATAATGTTATGAGAAATTGACTATACTGATCCGAGACAATGGTTTGTAGGATTCCAAAATGTACCCAGACTTGTTCAAATAAGAGCTTGGCAGTGGCCCTGTGATGCTCTTCTTGCAAGCGACCAGAATCGCCATCTTAGAAAAGCGATCAACAACCACAAAAACATAGTCATTTCCTCTCTTGGTGGATGGGAGGCTTGACATGTAGTCCATTGAGATGGATTCCCATAGAATGTCAGGAGTAGGCAAAGGGGTATACAAGGCATGTTTTTAGTGGTTGATTTAGCAATAGCGCAAGTAATGCAGGACCTGATATACTTGTTGACTTCCTCTCGAAGTTTTGGCTAGTAGAAATGTTTCTACAACATTTCCACTGTCTTTTCGATGTCGAAGTGTCCTGCCACTCGATTGTAGTGGGCTTCCCAGATCAGCTTCGCTTGCTCGCTTGATGGAACGTAGATATGCCCCAGACGACACAACATCTCGTCTTGAAGATGGAAATTAGTGACAACTGCGTTTGCGCCCAACATTTGATAGGTGGTGGCGAAGTTCGGGTCTGTCTCATAGAGTTGGGGCCATCCAGAGGTCTCGTGGCCGCAAGAGTCTAGCACCGTGGTGAGTGCGGTGACTGGCGGTCCGCAGAGGCAATCATCGAATTGGTTGGTACTTCCTATTTTATACTTGATGTTGAGGTGAAATTGCTGCAAGTATGTGGACCACTTCTAATGGTGATCATTTTTCAATTTTCCTTGTGTCTGCATGAACTACAATGGCTTATGATCAGTGTGGATAAATATCTTCTTCCTAATAATGTAATGTCTACATTGGCGTCGAGATTTCACAATGGAGTACATTTCTTTGTCGTAAGTAAGGTACTTATGGACAACATTTGATAGTGTCTCACTATGATAGACCATGGGATGGTCGTGCTGAGTGAGAATGACGCCCACAACATAGTCTCGATCTCAAAAGGTTGTTGCAGGTCCGGTAATGAAAGTAATGGGGTTGAGTACAAGCACTACTTCAAATCATCGAATGCTTGTTGTTGGGACCGACCCAACACAAATTTCTCCTTACCACCACCCCTGGTTACTTGGCTGAGGGCCCATGCAATATGGGAGAATCCCAACACGAACCTGCGGTAGAAATTGGCAAGGTCCAAGAATCTCTAAAGCTCAGTGAGTGTGGTTGGGGTTGGCTAGTCATGGATGAATTGGATCTTGGTTGGATCCACATGTACGCCATGATGATAAATGATGTAGCCCAAGTAATGGACCCTATCCATGCCGAAGGAGAATTTTCCAAGTTGGTGTATAGCTTGTGTTGCCACAGGGTGTGCAGAATCTGCTGACTATGCTGCAAGTGTTCTGTCAAAGTCTTGTTGTAAATGAGGATGTCCTCCAGATACACCACTACAAAAGTATTGGTGAATGGTCGCAATATATCGTCCATCATCCTCACGAAAGTAGTTGGAGCATTTGTCAAACCAACGGGCATGACCAACCATTCAAAAAGACCTTCCTTTGACTTGACTACAGTCTTCCATACATCTGTTTATTCTATTGGGACCTGGTGGTAGCTAGACTTCATATCAATCTTACTGAAGTATTTGGTCCTCGTGCGCTAATCAAGGAGGTCGTCGATTCAGGGAATCAGGTATCGATTTCTGACTATGATTTTATTCAGGGCTCGGTAATCAATGCAGAGTCACGAGGTTCCATCTTTCTTTTGTACCAGCACGATTGGGCTCCCACAAGGCGATGATATGAGACGGATGTGCCCGTTGTGGAGAAGTTCTTGGATCTGCCACTTGATATCCTCATTCTCTAACAGAGAGCAGCAGTAGACTGGCCCATTGAGAAGTGGTGCGCTGGGGGTTAGATTGATGGGATTCTTGACTTGATAGTGAAGAGGTACCCTGATAGGTGAGGATAATATATATGAGTATTCTTCCACAAACTTATCCACTTGATTCTGTTGTGTGGAGAGGTCGGCTGCATAGGCCTTGGATGTGGCTGCGATCTTTCTCTCATTCTGAGAGTGAATCAAGAAGAAGACAAACTTCCTCG
Source organism: Picea sitchensis (assembly GCA_010110895.2). NCBI lineage: Eukaryota > Viridiplantae > Streptophyta > Pinopsida > Pinales > Pinaceae > Picea > Picea sitchensis. The sequence continues at coordinate 77,711 of SNQJ01S0017797.1, read as the reverse complement.
TTTGAGAGATGGTCTTCCTGCATTGCTTTGCAAAGATCAAGGAAATATCAGTATGTGGGACTGCCTCATGTATCCTGTACAATTTATTGTTCAAAGTAATAATAACACTGTGAGGCCTAGACTCATATACAACATGACGTTTCCACATATATGGTTGACCCAAAAGAACATTACAAACTTCTAGAGGAGCAACATCACACAATACCTCATCTTTGAAGGGCTTGATGCCATATGACATGCGACATTGTTGGCTGACGTGGATATCGCTTCCTTGGCAGAGCCATTTGATGGTGTAGGGTTGTGGGTGCGGCATTGTCAACAGGGTGAACCACTCGACAATCTCTACTGAAATTAGGTTTTTTTGGCTAATGCTATCAAAGATGAAGTGCAGCGGGGTACCCTTCATCCACATCTGTGAATAAAAAAGGTGCTCGCCTTCCTCTGGCTCGTCTGGTTCACCGGGCTGGAGCTTAGTGGTAGCAAGGGTAGCACTGAGTTCTACATCAATGATCCATCTCCCCCTTTCTAGTTCTGAATCAGAGTCAAAACCCATATTTGATTAAGAGGATTTCACCTCAGCCACCAACGACTGCTTTGAGTGGCAATCAACAATGTTATTCCAGGGGCTCTTATGGAAGTCGCACCATTTCCTGGTATCTTTCTTTGTCTTTATGGTGTCCTTCTTTGTTTGCGGCTTGGACTGGTTGTCCTAAGGTTGTTCATATTTTCTCTATCCTTTGTTCTACGGGTTGGGGCCACCCTTTCTTGGCTTTTGCTGTGAGGGGTTCCTAGGCCCAAATTGCCTCGTCTTTTGTTTAAGCTTTTGCTAGATTTTGACGACATATCGGTAGGCTACGCCCAAGGACAAGATGTACAGAAAATCCATTTTGGCCTGGATGTATCTATGCAGACTACCACGATACTTAAGCACCAGATTTTGCTCATAATATTTGATAACCCAGCTTGGTGCGCAAGGTATGGAAGATATTTGTGAACTCGGGCACTGCTTGGTCTCTTTCTTGCTGCAATGTGGTCCATTTTGTGTACAGGTCTTCATAACTTTTGACAATGTAGTATTGTTCCTTAATAGCATCCCTGAAGGACTCCCAAGTGACCGCGACTGTAAATAATGAGGGTTCCTCTGTTTCCTTTTTCTCACAAAAAGTTTCCCATGAATCTTTGACATGGGGAACGACTTTAAGGAGCACAAAAGTAATCTTTTCTCTATTCGAGAAGTTATGTACAGAGAAATACCCTTCTAGTAGATTCAACCATTTGTATACAACATTCGCGTCTATCTGACCTTCAAATATAGGAACATCAAAGTTGATTTTTACCTTGAAGGGGGCGACGCCTCCGTTTGAGGAAGATGCATCGCTTGTTGGTAGTCGTCGAAGGATTTGCACAAAAATATCGATCATTTCGTTCCTTTGTTGCATGATGGCTTCCTTGAGCAAAATTTTGAAAGGATCTATATCTCATCGTCTTTATTTTCTCTCCCCATGAGAGGTCACTTGCGCATGCGAGAGCTTTTGTTCTCAAGAGAAACAAGCTTGAGACCCAATTCTTTGTACCCTGACCTCGTTGAGGACATGCAGTAAGAACGACAAGGAGCAAACCGCTCTGATACCACTGATCCAGATTTTATGAGCAGAACGAAATGAATACAGATTATTATTAAAATATGATTAACACAAAATAACAGATATACAGTAAAATTGGTTTCTATTCAATAAAGAAATAAGCTGAAACTTCAAAATACAATGGAAAACAAGCTTGCTAGAATGGTGGCGGCCTATCTCTGAGAAGAGATGTGACGATTGCGCTCATTCGCAAGAAGATGAGTACAATGAGGCTCGGAAGGCCTTTTTACAAAAAACAAGAATGTAAAAAATCCTAGACATCCAAAAACCTAACCCTAGGAGATGAAGCGCCAAAAGTCACGTGGGCCTTGTTGGGGTAAGTTAGTACATCAACTTCCCCGGGTCATAACTTTTGCATACGATCTTCGTTTTAGGCGCACGATAGCCCGTTGGAAAGGTCTATCTAAGGACTACACATGTTCCTGTCAAACTATGAATTTGTTTATGGTCTAATTGTGGTGAGCCCTAAAATCATTTTTTAGGGCCTCAAAACAACCCCGGAAGTCAGCAACCCAAAAACTAGGAAAAAACTTCCAAACTTCCAAACTGCCAAAATGAGCCAGTCGGAATAGGTGGGAGGCCACCGACATCCATCTAGATCAGGACGGACCAGGTCAAAGCAGTACAAAACCCTCATACCAACAGTACCAGATATCAAAATCTCCAAAAAAACCACGAGACTGTCGAAAAGGAACGACCCAGAGGCTGCACGCCCAAAGGAAGGACCTCAAAGTGTTGGCACCCAATAACACCACATGCCCATAGCTAAGGACCTTGAAGCATATACCCCATCACCAAACATAAGAGAATGTGGCACCGAAACCTCAAACATAAGGACCCTGATTTGAGTATACATCAAACCCTGATCGAACCAACAAAACCAGAGAGAAAAAACGTGATATGTAGAAAGAAAACCCCCCAAAACCCTTGTCGAGAATGCAAAACTGTGAAAACCTCCAAAGAAAACCCATATACAGGGCGGACCAGATCAAAGAGTCATCCAACCTCTCAGGAAAATGAGAGGAAAATGAGAGGGGCCATAAAATCTGAACCCAAGCTACAAGAAGGTTGAACTCGACACTCAACCTTAGAACCTAGGGACTCCAAGTCGATCGAATGAATCAAATCTTGACATGACCCTGAGACACGAAAGAGAAATCCGTTAAAGATCCACAAAACCCACAAGAGGAAGAGTAAGCTCCACAGAGATAACATCAGCGACACAAAGAAGAAGGACTACGACAAAGGAACTCAGATCCTGCCAGGATAAGTTAGATCTACGCAGACACTAGAGAACCACATGAGGCTCAGAACACCACTGCCAATAGGGAACCTGCACCATGCAGACTACGACCTCCACAAGAATGCAACGAAGAAGGGAGGGAATAGAAGGTCTATCGACCACCTGGAGAAGGCAAAGATGAAGCACGCGATCCTAGTCAAACCCCCGGTGCAAGTGAGGAACCTAAGAGTCGTGCAGATTTGCGGCTAGGGTTTC
>SNQJ01S0017797.1:61553-71679 GCA_010110895.2 Picea sitchensis | reverse complement strand
TTTTATTCTATGTTTTTCTTCGCTTGGTTTATATTCCCAAAGGTGTCCTTGTTCCACTCCTTGAGCCTATATTTGATATATTTTAGTTTCTTGTAGAGTTTGAACATCCTTGTCCCTTGCTCTGGTTGCTCTTCACTCCACCAATGTTTGATATTTTTCTTGAAAGTCGGGTGTTCCATCCAAAATTTCTCGAATCTGAAGGGTTTGTTCTTTGGTGTGGTCTGGAAGCCTTCTTCTAGTTGCACTGGCCAATGATCAGATCCCCCCCATGGAAGGATGTTGCAGTCTAAGGTTAGCCCCTGTATAATGACTGACTCTGACACTAGGAATCTATTGAGTCTTATTGCTACCTGATGTTGGCTCATTCATTTATTATTCCAGGTGAAATGACCATTTTTGGTTTTCATATCTACCATTTCCACTGTGTCTATGAATTTTGAGAATTCCTCCGCATCTCTATCCATTCTTCTTGTCCCTCCTTTTCTCTCTGCAAGTGACGTGATGATGTTGAAATCCCCAACTAATATCCAATGGAGGTTGTTGGTTCAGTTTTTGAGGTCTACTAGATCTTTTAACATTCCTCTCCTATCCTCTGGCACCTGGGGTCCATACACATTAGTTCATAAAATCTCCTTTGTGTTCCCAATGATTTGCATGAGGAACGTAATGGTATGCCTTGTCACTTCGGCTGCTATTAGGATTAATACTTGTGGGTTCCACAAGGTGAGGATGCCTCCTGCCATTTGGTGGCCTCCAATGGCGACCATCTTGTACTTGCGCCATTGTTGTTGACTGATTGTTGCCATTCTTTCTGTACACACTTGGTCTCTTGGATAAAACAAAGATACGGTTGTTCCTGTTTTAGTCTACTCCTAAGGATTCATTTTTTTCTTGGGTTGTTTAGGCCTCTTATATTCCAAGTTATAACCTTCATTTAAACATGCAGGGGGGGGNGGAAAGATTTTTTTGATCTTACCCAAGTTTATCAGTAGCGCTCCAAGGTCCTGCAGGGCTACACTATTGGATTTCCTGCCTTTTTTCCTCTGTGTCTGTTTGGGTGAGAGTTGTGGTTGTACCTCGTCGGCTTTGACTCCTAGGTGTCCAATCTCCCCGTGTTCTTGCTTTTGGCCTCTAGCTTTGGCTTCCTCCCTTAGGAGGAACAGGTACTAGATGCAGTCTAGTTGCTCTGTTTGTACATTGTCCACTCCCTGTCTTTTCCATTGCTCCAGTATGTTCATGAGGTCTATCCATTCCCTTTCCACTAGGTCTATGAGTTCCGTATCTTCTGTGCCTACTTCGCTTGGTGTCATTTCCACCTCTCCCTCTGCATCTTTCATGGGGGTGTTGTCATCTTTGATTTCTCCTTCCATCGAAGTTGCACAGCTTCCTTGTCCCTTCTGGATATTAGGCTGATCAGTTGGCTTGTTTGGTGTTTATTCCTTCTTGGCCCCTACCCCTTGATTGGTTTTATCCCTTCCTTCCAAGCTCAACTGGACTTCTGGGTTATTTCCTGCCTAGGCTTTGCTCTGCCTTTTGTTGGCTCTACCTCTGGGGTTTGGTTTAACAAATCCATCCTCATCCTACCATGGTTTGGAATTTTTCGTTTCCTGCTTTTTATTAAGAGGGCATTCCCTGATTAGGTGGCCATGTTCGTGGCATCTTCTGCATCATAAGGGGATTTGTTCATAATTGATGTTTTGGATCCATTCCTCATCCATGAATTCAAGGCATATCGCTTATGGGAGTGCTCCCGACACATCCATCTCTATGCATATTCTTGCGTAGGATGTGTATCTCCCTTTCAGGGTTGCTTCTGCGGTCTTTATATATTTCCCTAGTTTATTCCCTATCGCTTCGAAAGTGGAGGGTAACCAATAGTCTAAGGGTAGGGAGTAGAGTCTCAACCAGATCGGTACCTTTTTGAAGGTCTCTTTTTCTGGGGAGAAATTCTCCTTCCATGGCTACATGTACAGTCCTGCTGATGCATGGAAGTATGGCCCTCCTTCAAATACTCTGTCTCTGTCCTCCAGGTTTATGAATACTGCTGTGAAGAAACCTTTCGAGCCCAAATGGAACTCCACTTCCCCATTTGGCTTCCAGTAATATTTGATTCAGTTGCACAGTGCTTTTTCTGTGGGCCATAATCCCATAAATTTGCAGATTAGCGCATGCACCTTCATCTGATCTCTGTAGAGTTGCATTTGTGGATCCTTCAATACCACCTTGGGTATCAGTGTTGCTTTGGGTTTGCATGGGTTACACCCTTCCATACGGTTGGTCTTCGTTGTGTCTTGCATATCATTCTGAGTTTCTCTTGCTTCCTCTTCTTTTCATTCACTTTTCCCCTTGTTTCTTTCCTGACCTATTCCAGGGTCTGATCCCGAGGTGTCTGTCATTGGTGCCTTGAATACTACAACCCTTGGCCCTTTCCTTCTATCTACCACTATCTGTTTGTATGAGGGGGTCCCCTTACCCCCTCCTCTAGTGCTCATGTTTCCCTTTGCAATGGCCACGACTGTCCAAACCCTAGCTTGCAGTTGCTCCGAGAAAAGCGGTTACAATAGTATACAAAGAAGGTTGTATTTTGATGATGTTATGTCAAATGTAATTTCATAATGATTTTATGTTATGCACAAGTTGTCTTTGTGTTCACAACAAAAGTTGCTCTGGTATTCATGATAAAAGTTTAAAAAACACATACAATACATATTATTTAAATGATGGTCAAAAATAAAAATAAAGCGCCACGTGATGGACAATTTTAAAAACAACCCCGCCATAAAAATTTTACTTGACGAGTAGGAGTGCCTGTCAAATTTATACCCTACATGGGATGGATCAAAACCAACATAAGGAGCCAATTAACTATTTGCCCATTGGATTTCATTAATTTGGTACAACAGAAGTTGGGTGATTTATAAAATAATCAAAAGAATTTGGTCTCGAGTATTTTTCTATTAATAATGTGTTCTTTTAGATTGATAATTTGCAAATTATCGTTGGCATGTTGTTGTTGAATTTTCATAAGAGATGATATTGTATATGAATATATTGTTACAATGATGAGTGTTCCATATATATAGAATATATGGTGACCATCCATGAAAGGATGCATCCCTTGGATAATAAATATATATATGGAACAATCATCATAAATAACTACTTATTTATGATATATAATTATACCTTATATAAATATATTATTACATTAATAATATTGTTTAATAATTATTAATAATATTATTAATTATTAATCTATTAGAATGTCATTCCGATGCTACCCAACCATCAACACTCCCTCTCAGCAAGGGACATATTCTACATTATGCCAAGATTACCTCTGAAAATTACCTGTGGGTAGCTCTCAAGTAGCTTCAACATGTCACTATGACATCCACTACCTCAGAATGCATTTGTACCTCATCATGTGTACCCTTGTGACTTCACAACCAATGCATCCAAGGCATGTGGGTAGTTCTCAAATAACTACAACACGTCCCCAGGACATCCACTACCCCGCAATGCATCAATACATGATCATGTGCACCCTCGGTTTCAGTGCCATCCCTTTTTCATGTTGGATGAGATCCACTTGTCTCAGTGCCAACCCTTTTTCATGATGGATGAGAAAACTCAGTGCCATCTCTTTTTCATACTGGATGAGTTCCACCTATCTTGGTGCCAACCCTTTTTCATGCTAGATGAGAACACTCAGTGCCATCCCTTTTTCATGCTGGATGAGTTCCACCTGTCTCAGTGCCAACCCTTTTTCATGCTGGATGAGAACACTCAGTGCCAACCCTTTTTCATGCTGGATGAGTTCCACCTGTCTCAGTGCCAACGTTTTTTCATGCTAGATGAGAACACTTAGTGCCAACCCTTTTTCATGCTGGATGAGTTCCACTTGTCTCAGTGCCATCCCTTTTTCATGATGGATAAGAACACTCCCTTTGAAGAGGGACCACACCAAGCTTGTCCATGAAGTACTCAAACTTAACACTTGACAACGACTTGGTAAACACATCCACAACTTGATCCTCTATAGTCACGAAACTGTAGCCTCACTGCTCCATTCTGCACCATATCCCTGATATAGTAATATATGATCTCGATATGATTCGACCTATCATAGACCACAAGGTTCTTTAACGACTTCATGCAACTCTGGTTGTCACACCAAATGCAGGTCGCCTCTAGTCCAAGACTTAATAACCCATACATTAGTTCTCGAAGCCACATTGCTACTGCACATGCTGCCAAATACTCAATTTTAATCATACTTAGTGCCACACATGACTTCTTCCTGCATCTGGTGGAGCCTCTAGCTCCTTACTATAGTACCCATCTCCCTCTAGAACTGACCGTTTGACTCCCTCTCGATCACTGAATATCAACTGGATCTTCAACCTACTGACTTCATCACTTGTCCTCCAAAACAAGTCTCGTCATCCTCTTCTTGTAGGCATTACCTACAAGTCAAATTTAGTCCAATAGTCAACAATTTTTGAAGCCACACTGCTTCGCAACTTGCTGCCACATACTCTGCCCTAACCATACTGAGTGTTACACACAATTTCTTCCTACTACTCCATGAAACCATATTGGAGCCTAGACTTAAGGAATATGTCAAAGCACTCTTCTGATCAGGAATATTGTCGACTCAATCTGAATCTGAATATACATATAACCCAAACTCATGGTATGTCACATACGTGAGACCTTAATCCAATGTACCCTTAAGGTACCTCATCACATGTTTTGTTGTGACCAAATGAACCTACATACACTGCTCCATATATTGACTCAAGGTGTTCACAACAAAACATATATCTGTTCTTGTGTTCATCAAGTTCATCAACGAACCCACAATCTGCCTGTATAAAGTAGCATCCATAACCTATGAAGTTGTGTCATCCAACAACTTCATATTTGATGTCATTGGTGTAGCCATCGATTTACAATCCATCATCCCAAACCTCTTCAGTATCTTCACAACATATTTTCCCTGACCTAGGGAGATTTAACCTGACTTTTTCCATACCTCGAGACCCAAAAAGTAATGCATCATCCCAAGATCTTTCATCTCAAACTCAACAACTAGTTTTCTCTTACACTCTGAGATGATATTTTCCGCACCTGTTAGAAACAGGTCATCCACATAAAACAATATTATTACTAGACCATCATCCACAACCTTAAAGTAAAGGTTAGGATATGCACTGCTCTTTGTAAATCCTAAGCTCGTTAGAAAATTGTCGATCATGCCATACCATGCTCTGGGTGCTTGCTTTAATCCATATAAATCCTTCTTCAATATTCACACACGCGTTTCCCTGTCATGTACCTCGAACCCTTGTGGTTTCTCCACATATACTTCCTCTTTTATTTCACCATTCAAGAAGGTTGTCTTCACATCCATTTGATGCACCTTCCATTTTATTTCTGCGATCAATGAAAGTATATTCCTGATCGAGGTATATCTCGCCACAGGAAAAAATGTCTCCTCATAGTCAATGCCTTCATTCTGATCCTCGAGCCAAAAATATAGCATTATACTTTTCAATACTGCCATCAGTTGCATGTTTTGTTTTGTAGATCCATTTTGAACTTACTATTGATTTCTCCTTTGGTCTAGGGACCACATCATAGACATCATTCTTTACTATGGACCGATATTCCTCCCGACTCCCTCCGAGTCTGCACAATCCTCTGACTCTAATGTCGTACCATCTTCCTATGCTTATTGTCACTTGGTTTGACTAATTTCAATTTTTTTTAACATCATGGAATATATTGCCATGCCCCAAAACTTGGCCACGAATGGATTGAAATCACATGTTCCTATCTTGAAGCACTCTTTCGTAGAAATGATGGTGATAAGACTAGGACGTGAACCACCTCCCAGCTTTCAATTCTATGTGGTTGAGGTAGAAACCCCTCGCGATTTTGAGTGTGACTCTACAAAAAACATACCAATATATCCGTGTATGCCCTTGACAACCATTGCTAGATTGTTAGATTGATATAAAATGTATATAACTTCTCATATCACACTCACACATCGTTTGATGACAAATGCCTCTTGATTTTGTTGTATCAATACTTGAAGCATGCTATAATCTTACGTATCAATTCAACTTTGGTATCATTATATATCTTGAAAACTCAATCGCTATTGCAAGATCAAAATTTGAATCGTTTTCCTCTTCTTCAAGATAGCCCGCAATCACACTTGGAACCTTTAGCTCATAAACTGACACTGGTATCGCCTTCTTGAACATGCATAGACTCCGTCAAACTGCATGATAACAATAATTATCATCTTATTTGTTGGGCCAATTCCTAATCTTCCTTTCGTTTCATCGTTATCCCAAACGACTATGTAATATTGTGTTGATATTAATAGAGCTCGATTGAAGTGCTCAAAGGAGAGGCCGCGATACGTCACTCGTCGTAGGCCGAGACTCTAGGTTAAAGCCAATGACAATAATAGGGTGTGCCCATTTCTTCTCGGATGACACACCTCCACTCCTCAACTTGGTGGCCATTATCACCCCAAGGCTCAATATGCTCTTCAGGTGGGTTCCTTTCTTTAAGCTCTCTTGGCTCTCTCAGGATCCTGGGCACTCCTGTGAGGGAGTCACACCTAGACCCTCTTTCATACTATGTTGAATTTTTATAAGAGATGATAGTGTATATGAATATATTGTTACAATTATGAGTGTTCCATATATATAGAACATATGGTGACCATCTATGAAAGGATGCATCCGTTGGATAATAAATATATATATGGAACAATCATCATAAATAACTACTTATTTATGATATATATTTATACCTTATATAATATATTATTGCATTAATAATATTGTTTAATAATTAATGATCATATTATTAATGTGGAGGGACTATAGCTATAAGTTCGCTATTTGATTTCATATTAATTTAGGATTGACTTTATATTTGTATCCTCTATCCAATGTTTAACTTAAGAATTATATATATATAATGAAAAAAATTGTTTTTCTAAAATTTAAAATTGGTTAATATTTTTAACTTCTTATTACAGACTTCACGTTAATCGATGATTCATAGTTAATGAATTTGCCAACTATTGTACTATTGAGCTTCCGACGGCTTGCATGACGCTCTTCTATGGCGAGGAGGTGGCAGACGTATACCTCTGCATTAATAGTTCATTATTAATGAATTATTAATTTCATTACTCCTTGGTATGAAGTTAAAGAAGTTTTAATTTAAAATATTAATCGCCAAGTGTGAAACTTCTTTGTTGACATTGTGCTAGGCTGCACACAGTGTTTGAATCCGAGCAGACAATGGACATTGCAGGCTTCTATTTATTATATCTAGACATTTCAATCACATCCACATTTACATTCTACAAATTAAATCCGGTGAAGCTCGAAACATTTTATTTATTTCATATTTTAAAGTGAAAACTATGGTTACATATTTTATATTCGTTGAAATATTTTTTTTTCAGGTCGAAATCACGTCCTCATCATTAAAAACCTCTATCTTGTTTATTTGCAGCATGGACATATACACATATAAATGGGTAGGTATTATATCTTGAAACTTTTAAACTACTTTTATATCGAAGGCTTTAAAATGGGTAGGTATTATAATTTTTTAACGTAATTATAAAAATGTTTATGTGCAACTTGCTTCACAATTTTCTCATTGTTACATTAAAGAATATGTAATTGAATACACATGTAAATTATTTCTTTCGAATGAAATTTTGTTTATACAATTAATAAAGATATTGACCTTTAAAGGCAAAGGTGTAATTATTTTTGAATTTTATGGAATTGCTTTTTAAACGGTTAATATTATGGATCAACTCAAAACTATGTTCAAAAGTGTTCTTATGAGTTTCATTTTAATGATTCAAATTCTGCAAAATTTAGTTATAAATATGTGAAAAATTTACTAAAAAACAATAATTTTTACGATAATTAAGTGTATGTTTTTTTTATGCTACCCAAACATCAACAATTGTTCATGTCATTTTTCATCCATTTTGAAAGAGAATGTAATTTGATTCAATAATAATGTGTTGTAATCATGATTTCTAAACTTTTTAAGTAATTTTTTTTTTATTGATAATGCATACTTTATATTATTTGTCATTTATAATGTGCATATTATAATTTGCATTGTTTTGATGTTTTTTCATCCATTTTGAAAGACAATGTAATTGATTGCACCGAGAGTAGTGAGGTGCTCTACATCCTAATATGGGGGAGATGTTGAGGTGTTATGTTATGTTAGATAACACTACATTTAAAGCAAAATAAAGTCCACTCAATTAAAGTCCACACATAGTGTAAACATGGAATGAGATAATAATAAAAAAATTACACCTTAAGAAATATGATCTCTCTCGGTTTAAGATGGATCTACACTAGTTTAATAACAATGTATTCGAGTCATGTGATAGCATATGTTCATGTTATTTTAGTATTAATAGTGTTGGTAAGTGATTTTAATGTTAAGTTTTTGGATTTTTTATTTTAATTATTATTTTATGATAATTATTTATTATATAGGCCTAATAGTTAAGAACACGTGTTTCCTCCTTGGAGATCATAGGTTCAAATCGAAAGGGGGGTAGGGTATGTACACCTCTATAGACTTTAGCAATCAAATTGTTGTGCGGGGGAGGTCTCTTTTCCCACAAACAAGGGGGTCTCATGCACTAATTCGGTGTCTCGCTTAGCCGTGAACTTAAAATTAGATTATTATTATTATTTTCAAGTAATATGTTTTGGGAAAAAATTTGAGCACTTCCTCTCATTTTAAGGATGGTGTCCAAAGTAAATCCTAGGCTCTTTAGGGCATAAGTTTATGTCAATAACATGGCTCAAAGTCGTTGCAACAATATACTCAGTATGAGCTCAACATATCACTCATGAGAATAGAACATAAGTGGGGAGGATAATACTCTATCCCACAACTACTTTTTTTTTTTAAGAAAATTAACACAATTATATTAAGATAATATAATTTTTACATCCACCAGTCTGGCTACTATTTATAAATATAGCACATAGGTGACATCTGTGCAATAACTAGAGACATAACAATCATAAAAAACTGCCAAGGAGATGTTCCATACATGACACAAAATCTCCATTACAACTACTTGGGCTAGACCTAATTGACTTATTACATGGTATATATAAATAATAATGGACATCTTTGTATTAAAAAATCTATGATTGAACCAAACAACATTGTGATGCAAAAAGTTGAGAAAACGGTTGTAGCTTGATAGAAAAAATACCAAATTCTTCATCCAAAGGTTCTTAAACTTGCCTAACCATGTCCTAAACTGATAAATATGGTAGGTATATTACTGTACAAATTTAGACAATAATGATACTACCCAATAAAAGATAATAAATACATAGAATTACTTAAATATTTGGCCCTCGAGGGGATTTTACTGCCAATATGCTTACCTGAGGCTGCAATGAGTTCTCCACTATGCAGATATCCATATCTTATTAATCCATGGATCAAGCTTTGCCTACAACATTCACCATATTTAACTAAGGAATGTACTACAAATCCATGACCTTGTCCTTGACCCAAAAAGAACCATATTGAAAGGAATCCCTAATTGAAATATAAACCAAAGAGTGTGGAGACCACACCATAACTCCATCATAACTGGAAGTTAACCAAAATTCTTGAAACTAGTGACTACAAAGAACTTAATTTAGACTCAATCTTTAAGTATTTCCCACTCTAAATCTACACAAAGACTACGAACTACTATTCCAATTCTTTGAGTGCTAGCAACTAAGTGGCAACCTCTACTACAAATTAATTCCTAACTCCTATTTTCTACAGAAACCCTTTACTCTCAAACCTCTTGACACCGATTCCATTTAAAAGTGGAAATCATCATGGTGCTTTGAACCTCTACTACTTCACACTCACAACTCTTCAACCCATGCTTTACCTCCACTAACTCACATAAGAAACAACAATTAATTATTCATTGACAATGAGACATGAATTTCATAGAGGTATTCAATGTCAAACCAATTCTCCACAAGACAAGACATCTCAATTTGCCAACAATACT
>SNQJ01S0017797.1:29624-45156 GCA_010110895.2 Picea sitchensis | reverse complement strand
CCAAAAAGGATGATAACTTTCATTGTTGGTGTACTTGAACATGCTCAATAGGATAAGACATTTGTCCCAGTACCAAATATACTGCATAGACGTGAAGAACTGAGTTACTAACCCTTCTCTCCATTAAATCGCAAAATCATTGCCTCCGCTTTTGCCATTATCTCAGAATATACCTCATAGTTTGTGCTTGTTTTTTTACAAAGAAAGGCATAGAGTATCGATCCAACATCATCTGTACCTGTTGAATGCTCCAAGTTTTATTACCAACTACCACATACAACACATATTTCATTAAATTTGGAAAAATTATATTACAAGGACTTCATCAACATTGAGTTTTTTTTTATAAATCCTTAATATATTCAATGGAGGAAGTCAATCTATTAAGATGTCTAGTGTGGACTTAAGTAAGTGAGTGGCCTCTGAGAACCAATGCCAGGAGTAGGCAGTGGAAGAAAGAGTCTTCGAAGAGTAGTACACAAGAAATGGATATTAGTCTCTCCTCGTTGTCAATTCTACAAAACCACTGACCTAATGTATTAGTGGATCAACCAACCATAGAAAAATCAACCATGACTTTCACCTAAATGAGGAGAAAATGATAAGAATTTTAAATGCAGAAGAGATAGATGTTGAAACACATTTTTCAAGGTTTTTAATTGAACTTTGTATATGTCCCCATTTTGTTTGATGATTAATGATTAATGTTTAAAATGTAACTACAAATAAATTATCAAAATTAAGATATGAATTTTCAAGTTTAATCATGTATTCAAAGTCATTCATTTGTGACTCATCTCTCATGAGTCCGATAGCTCACTTAGGACTTGTTATTAATTAATTCTAATTATTTTTGTAAGAAATGTGAGTTTTATTTTAAAAATACATACTACATTTATACATGTATTAATGCATATAATTACATAAAATTCAATAAATAGCTTTGTGTCTTGTTGGCTCATATGAAATGATTTCAATTACTATTAATTGATTTAAGAATACAAATTTACAAAATGTTATTGATGGGGGAATCAAATGTCATATGGTGCAAAAGTTCAAGGACATCATTTATGACCCATCTCCAATGAGAAATAGTCCACTTAACCCTCATTATCAATTAATTCTATGGTTTTTTAAGAAATACATTTTTAGTTGTGTGAAGTTTCATTTCAAAAATTACATCACATTTATACAGTCATATTAATGCATAACATAGGTAAATAGAATTCATTGTGCTTAAATTGAATTATATGAGATGATTGCAATTATAAATAATTGATTTAAGAATACATGTTTATAAAAAGTTATGGATTGAGAAATCAAATGCCTTGTAATTTAAAAAGTTCTAAGTTATTCATCTATGACTCATCTCTCATTACCATGAATAGTCCACTTACATTCATTATTAGGAAATTATAAGTTTTTTCTTTGAAGAAATGTGTCATTGTTTATGTGGAGTTTTATTTCAAAAATTATATATCGCATTTGTGCACTCACATTAATGCATATAAGTAAATAAAATTCAAAAAATAAAGTTGTGCCTTGTTGGCTTATATGGGGTGATTTCAATTGATTTAAGAACATAAATTTACAGAAGGTTATGGATAGGAAAATCAAATGCTTTACGGTTTACATTCTTCTGACACATCTCATATCACATATATTAATTCATATTAATGCATATAGGGAATAAAAGTAAAAAATGACGTTGTATGACAAATTAGAATATCAAAACTTACAAGTTTATGCAAATATTTTTGTCTCTCTAGAGAATATATGACTTTTGTCTCTTTAGAGACAATATATAAAACAATGTATAAACACAAATGGCTTCCCACTGAGATAAATTAACATAAAGATCATTTTCTTAAAATAAATTATAATATCTTATGTTAATTTATGTTAGGGCACGGAGGAATCGAACCACCAACCTCTTGCTTGTAAGGCAGGTTCTCTTCCATTGAGATAGCACCCTTTAAAACATTAGAGAAGATGAATTTAATTGATTTCCTTAGAGTTAAAAAAATAGTCTCCAATCGTAGTAACTTAATATTGTCTTTGAAACTAATATTAAAAAGAAGTTTAATAAAACTCCATATTTCTTATATATTCAATTTATGATGCAATGATCTCAACATGGAAAGCTTAAGTTAACTATGCATTAAAACATGTTTATAGGAAAAGAAAAGATTCTACTAGCTAAAGACAAAGGCAATAATGAAGGAACTCCCCGAGTTCTAACAAAATTATGAAATAAATTCACTTTCAATAAATAAAAATATCCAAACAATAAAAGATAATATAACAATACCTTATCAAAGGACACTTATGGTTTTAGGAAATCCCTTTAGAGCATAATAGTTCTAAGGACATCACGAGAGACTAATATTGCAGTTCAAAACAAAAGTATGCATAAATTGGAGTGTCTCAAAATTCCTTTCCACCTAGTCAATAAAGTGAAGCTACATGGCAAACAATGGATTGTCATCCTTCAAATTTTGCAAATTTACATGCCATCATTCTAGTAAAGCTTACCAAATATATCAACTACAAAATCATGTTGTTCCATTAGATTCTACAAACTTGAAAGGTTCTATAGCAAGTCCAAACTAACAACCATCCGCTTCAATCTACAAAAATTCTACCCCAAAATTGCCACCTACAAACTTTAATTGATAGTTTAGGCATAGAAAAATAACATTAGACAATGAACATCATAGTTTTTTCTAGTTACAACCTTAAAGGTTACTCTCTAAAACCTATTATGGATTTCGCATTTGATAAATTAAAATGCTACAAGATGCCACATCTTGGATTTCTTCAAGGCCTTGTGCAGAGGAACCAATAAAAAACATTTCTTTGCTTTCGGTTCTTTGAACAACCATATATATATATATATATATATATATATATATATATATATATATATATATATATATAGTCTCCCAATGATAAGTAAACAAAACAACTTGTCTGTAATTTTACATGTCAACAAAAAAGCAGTCATTCTATAGTCTACTGCCTAAGAGATATTTAGTTTGTCAACCTGCTACTAGGAATTTCATTTTCCGCAACCTGCTACTAGGAATTTCATTTTCCGTGTTCAAATTTCCCTATTTTCTTTTTCCATGCTTCCCTCCCAAATTTCTTGCTAGTGTAATTTCGATAAAAGATAGAAAACTAGACTATTTCCTAAGCCAAATGGGGAATTTTATAACATAAATAGTAAAAAACAAAAAAAATGAATTTTAAATGAACCCATCCCACCCTACCACAACTCCAAATAAATAATTCCAATCTCAAGTTACAATCTAATCAAGTTGCATATGTTCAATCCAAGAACCCAAAACTAAATGGTCAACATTTTCTATTTTCCTTTTGTGTGGTGTTTATTTAGAACAACCTACATTTCCTCCATATTTACCATCTAGTGTAGTTTCATTAAAGTTGTTTGAACCCAAGACAAATCTAGTTCTTCATAATTGTGAGGGCCAAATGAGGTCAACATTTTTAATTTGCTCAACTCTTCTCCTTGAACTCCCTAGTGAACTTTACCAGTTGGAGAGCCCCAATCAGACCATGAATTGGGAGTCACACGAACTGTGGCTCTATTTTTCTCTCTGGGAAAAAGCAACAATTCTTGAATTTAAGGTTGCAAACATAGCTAGTGATAAGAGAGACCCACATGCATTATGATGTTCCACATCCACGTAATGAGGTGACATTCTACTAAGGGATCCCAACCCATATGAAGAAGATTGGAAAGTTGATTGCATCAAACAATGACCAAGGCCCCGAGGTTCTATTTCAACTTGTTGCATCTATGTATTTGGCTAAGAAAATGTTTGTGAATTTATGGAAGGTAACATATAGTTTAGAATATGCATATATGCATGGATGGTTTTGTGAGCTTGCATTTGGGGACTCATCTAAGAAAAGATGGAAGTTTCAAGGACCGCTACTCTAGGAGATGTTACCTTAGAGGTAAAAAAGTCTTCAATATTCGTTGGAGCAATAATATTGATCCCATGGCTTTGTGGATTTCAAATTTGGAGTGACAGTATTGATCCCATGATCTTAAAATAACTTGTCATTTTTTATTTTATTAATAGAAATAACATATCCTATATTGGATCTTGGAGGTCTAAATATAGTTAATATTAGCCTTTTCCATAGTTTGAAGTGTCTACAGTAGTTTCAGTCACCGAATAGAACCAAAAAGAAACTTTGGCATTCCTTGGAAGGGTAAAATAAAAAGTTAGTATATGGAATGAGCCTAATGTTACTTCTCGGATACAATCTTGGCGGACTAGAAATTTAGCTATTGATAAGGAATTTTGCATTGATCTCTTAAAGTGTGGGATCTATACGATGAATTCCACCTTAACTCTTTGATTTCACTGTTACTATTGTTAATAGGATTATTGTTAAAAACATATTTTAGGTGTGTTTTAACTTTTACCAGTGCTTCTAAAGAATTGATGTCAAAATTTTATAATATTTAAAATGAAACTACAACCTACATGCTTTATTTTATAGACCTTGTATAAATCAAGAAAAAGAATATTGTAACAACGATTATGCACAACAAATCTATTGGAAACCAGACTGCACAAAATAACTCCTAACCATTATTTGGTCTCATAAAACATCCATTGATTGCTTGATATCACGAGTCATGCATTTATATGACATCTCATTTTTTTGGGTCAAGATTGATCTCTCAATTGTATTTTCAATCTTATATTCAGAGATCAAAACCCATTTCCATAAAACATCCTTAGGAAATCAAAGGAATATTCACCACAAACGCAAGAGGATATATTGCAAGCATTCAAATAAATTTCCTCTTACAATAAAACACAAGTGTAGAAACAACACTTTGTGCCCTACAATTGCTTCAGATTCTAGGAAAATTGTCAAAGGATTGCATGAACCCCAACCCCACATTGGAGCTTCTTTCCTTGATTTTGCAGTAGGATTGAGAGAGCCTTAGGCCTAATTGAATCTATCTTAGGTATATTATGTATATGCACTTTGAAATAACACCCACCAATTAATATTCTTCAAAATTGGACATGAGTTCCATTATTCTACCCAACTAGAAACCTTGTGATTGCATCCTTGTGTTTGTGCCATAAGGAAAGCTAGTGACCACTATATTTCCTTCCATCACAAGAACAAGTATGGAGCCAACAACAACATCAGTTAAATACACTTCATCTTTCATCATATACCTTCTTAGCTTGTTCCAGAGGCAATCAAAGGGCACACACAAAGGAAAAACACTAACAATGGTGATTGTTAGGAGATAGGCGCCCCCAGAGCAATGATTGCATCTTTGTTCTTGTGTTAGAAGGAAAGATAACAACCACAACCACTAGATTTTATTATAACAAAAGCACAAGCATAATGTTGATAATAATATCAGGGCACTAACCTTTGTTTAGGTGAAATCGCCTCCAAGCTTTGTCTAACAACTAACAAGCATGGCTCAACACACAACTGAATCAAAAGTATGGTGAGGGTGTAGCATGTTCATATTGCTACATGAGCATGTGCTAAAAGGGCATGTGAGGAAAAAGGAAAACCTTGAGCAATGATTGCATACTTGTGCTTTTTCTTGAAGGAAAACTAGCAACAAATGGCTTTCCATCTATGACAAGAACAAATGTAGAGCCCACAACAACATCAGATTTGAATACATTTCTTGTTTCATAATCTTGCATCTTATTATCTTGTTTCAAATATAATAAATGGGCACACATAAAGGCATAACACTAATCACGGTGATTATTAGAACAAAAGCACCCTTAGAGCATTAATTGCATCAAATTTGAGTGAGAGAGCCTCAGACCCAGTTGAATCCATCTTAGGTACATTGTGCATATACACTTTGAAATAACACCCTACAATTCATAAAATATGAAATTGGATAAAAATACGACTATTATAGCTATCTTGAAGCCTTGTGGTTGTGCCAGAATGAAAGTTAGCAACTGCTTTCTTTCCTTCTAGTAAAAGCACAAGTGTAGAGCCATCAACACCATCAGATTTAAATACACTTCTTATTGCATCATTGTGGATATTCTTAGCATGTTATAGAGCCAATAAAAGGGCACATACAAAGTTAGGACACTAGCCATGGTGACAAACCCTTATCATTGTCCCTCGAGATCCAAAATCAACACAATTTCACACTTTTTGAATTTTTCAATGTAGGACAATGAGATAGCCAATCATTTCAAATTTGAGGTTGTATAATTCACTTGGTCTTAATCATAAAATTACAACTTAACACCTAACCAAAATAAAGCATTTGCTACTAGACTCACTTGACCAAACAACGAGCATTTGCAAACTAGACCAGGACTCAAAGACAAAATTAGTAAACAAAAATGTTGAAAGGATTGCCCAACCATTTTATAACATGCAACCAAAGGATGATTGTCATCTTCTAGGTTGTCCCTTGAACACTCTACGATACATGCCAACAACTAATGCATCACTTATTTAGACAATTTTAACATATAGAACTTACAAAAAGACAATTAATAGAAGAGCTTTCCCTCTTGCACAAGCACGAGCTAACACAACATCATCTCAGACAACATCATCCCACCTTGGGGAAAAGCTAACACGTGCTATATTTCCCTAGCTTTCCCTCTTGCACAAGCACGAGCTCATCTCAAAAAACATCATCCCACCATGGGGGAAAGCTACCTAGCACATGCTAGCTTTCCCTCTTGCACAAGCACGAGCTCATATCGAACAACATCATCCCACAATGGGGGAAAGCTAGAACATGCTAGATTTCCCTCTTGCACAAGCACAAGCTCATCTCGGAAAACATCATTCCAATGTGGGGCAAAGATAGTGTGTGCTTGTTTTCCCTTTTGCACAAGCACAAACACATCTTGAACAACATAATTCCATCGTGGGGGAAAGTTAGCATGTGCTAACTTTCCCTATTGCACAAGCACAAGCGCATCTCGAACACCATCATCCCACTATGAGGGAAAGCTAGCGCGTGCTAGCTTTCCCTCTTGAACAAGTAGGAGCGCATCTCAAACATCATCCCACCGTGGGGGTAATCTAGTGCGTGCTAGCTTTACCTCTTGCACAAGTAGGAGTGCATCTTGAACAACATCATCCCACCGCGGGGGAAATCTAGCATGTGCTAGCTTTCCCTCTTGCACAAGTAGGAGCACATCTCGAACAACATTATACCATAGTGGGGGAAAGCTAGCGTGTGCTAGCTTTCCCTCTTGTACAAGAAGGAGCGCATCTTGAACAACATCACCCCACCTTGGGGGAAAGCTGATGCATTCTAGCCTTCCCTCTTGCACAAGCAGGAGTGCATCTTGAACAACATCATCCCACCGATGGGGAAAGCTAGCACAAGATAGATTTCCCTATTGCACAAGCACAAGTGCATCTCGGTCAAAATCAACCCACCATGGGGAAAAGCTAGTGCGCACTAGCTTTCCCTCTTGCACAAGCATGAGTGCATCTCAGACAACATCATCCCACCGTGGGGAAAAGCTAGCACATGCTAGCTTTCCCTCTTGCATAAGAACAAACACATTTCAGACAACATCATCCCACTGTGGGGTCAAGCTAGTGTGTGCTAGCATTCCCTCTTGCACAAGCACGATCACATCTTGAATAACATCATCCCACCATGTGAGAAATCTAGTGTGTGCTAGCCTTCCCTCTTGCACAAGCACAAGTGCATCTCGGGCAACATCAACCCACCGTGGGGGAAAGCTAGTGCGTGCTAGCTTTCCCTCTTGCACAAGAAAAAGCGCATCTTGGACATCATCATCCCACCATGGGGGAAATCTAGCACATGCTAGCTTTCCCTCTTGCATAATCATGAGCGCATCTCAAACAACATAACCCCACCATGGGAGAAAGCTAGGGCTTGCTAGATTTCTCTCTTGCACAAGAACGAGCTCATCTCAAACAACATCATCCCACTGTAGGGGAAAGCTAGTGTGTCCTAGCTTTAACTCTTGCACAAGCACAAGCTCATCTTGGACAACATCACCCACTGTGGGGGAAATCTAGCGCGTGCTAGCTTTCGCTCTTGCACAAGCACGAGCTCATCTTAGACAACATCATCCCACCATGGGGGAAAGCTAGGGCATGCTAGCTTTCCCTCTTCCACAAGGACAAGATCATCTTGGAAAACATCATCCCATCATGTGGGAACTCTAAGGCATGTTAAATTTCCCTCCTGCACAAGCATGATATCATCTCAGACAACATCATCCCACTGTGGGGGAAAGCTAGTGTGTGTTATATTTCTCTCTTGTACATGCACAAACTCATCTCAGACAACATCATCCCATCATGGGAGTAAGCTAGCGCGTGCTAGCTTTCGCTCTTGCACAAGCACAAGATCATATCAGACAACATCATCCCACCATGGGGGAAAGATAGCATATGCTAGATTTCCCACTTCCACAAGCACAAGCTCATCTTAGACAACATCATCCCACCATTGGGGAAAGCTAGCGCATGCTAGCTTTCCCTCTTGCACAAGCACAAGCTCATCATGGACAACATCATCCAAATGTGGGGGAAAGCTAGTGCGTGCTAGCTTTTCCTTTTGCACAAGCACAAGCTCATCTCGGACAACATCATTCCACCGTGGGGGAAAGCTACCGTAGCTTTCCTTCTTACACAAGCACGATCCCATCTTGGACAACATCATCCCACTGAGGGGGAATGCTAGTGTGTGCTAGCTTTGCCTCTTCCATAAGCATGAGCCCATCTCGGAAAACATCATCCCATCATGGGGGAATGCTAGCACGTGCTAGCTCTCCCTCTTGCGCAAGCACAATCCCATGTCAGACATTATCATCCCACCATGGGGGAAAACTAGTGTGTGCTAGCTTACCTTCTTGCACATGCACAAGTTCATCTCGAACAACATCATCCCACCGTTGGGGAAAGCTAGCACGTGCTAGTTTTCCCTCTTGCACAAGCACGAGCCCATCTCGGTCAACATCATCCCACCATGGGGAAAATCTAATGTGTGCTAGTTTTCCCTCTTACACAAGCATTAGCCAATCTAGGACAACATCATCCCACAATGGGGAAAATCTAGCATGTGTTATCTTTCCCTATTACAAAAGTGCTCATCTCGAACAACATCATTCACCGTGGGGGAAAGCTAGCACGTGCTATCCTTCCCTCTTGCACAAGCACAAGATCATCTCGGACAACATTGTCCCACAGTGGGGAAAAGCTAGCACCTGCTAGCTTTCCCTCTTGCACAATTATCATCTCATCTTGGAAAATATTATCCCAATGTGGGGGAAAGCTAGCGCTTGTTAGTTTTTCCTCTTGCACAAGTACAAGTTAATCTTGAACAATATCTTCCCATTGTAGGGGAAAGATAGCACATGTTTTTTCTCTCTCTTGCAAAAGCACGAACTCATCTCAGAAAACATCATCCCACCATGGGGGAAAGCTAGCACGTGTTAGCTTTCCCTCTTGCACAAGCACAAGCTCATCTCAAACAACATCATCCCACCATGGGAGGAAGCTAGCGCATGCTAGTTTTCCCTCTTGCATAAGCATAAGCTCATCTTGGACAACATCGTCCCACTGTGGGGGAAATCTAGCGCGTGATGGCTTTCCCTCTTGCATAAGCACGAGCTCATCTCAGACAACATCATCCCACCATGGGGGGAAGCTAGCATGTGTTGGTTTTCCCTCTTTCACAAGCACGAGCTCATCTCAAACAACATCATCCCACCGTGCCGTAAAGCTAGCATGTGTTGGCTTTCCCTCTTACACAAGCATGAGTGCATCTCGCACAACATCATCCCACCGTGGGGGAAAGCTAGTGCGTGTTGGCTTCCCCTCTTGCAGAAGCACGAGAGCATCTCACACAACATCATCCCACTGTGGGGAAAAGCTAGTGTGTGTTGGCTTTCCCTCTTGCACAAGCACGATCTCATCTTGGACAACATCCCATTATGGGGGAAAGCTAGTGTGTGGTAGCTTTCCCTCCTATGCAAGCACAAGCTCATCTCGGACAACATCATCCCATTGTGGGGAATGCTAGCTTTCCCTCTTGCACAAGCACAAGCTCATCTCAGACAACATCATCCCACAGTGGGGGAGAGCTAACATGTGCTAGCTTTACCTCCTGCATAAGCACAAGATCATCTTAGACATCATTATCTCACCGTGGGGGAAGGCTAGCCCATGCAAGGTTGACAACATAATCCCACCGTAGGGGAAATCTAGTGCATGCTAGCTTTCCCTCTTGGACAAGCACGAGCCCATCTTAGACAACAATCCCACTGTGGGGGAAAGCTAGTGTGTGTTGGCTTTCCCTCTTACACAAGCATGAGCTCATCTCGAACAACGTAATCCCACTACAGGGGGAACTAGCGCATGTTGAATTTCCCTCTTGCACAAGCACGAGCACATCTTGAACAATATCATCCCACCATGGGGGAAATCTATCATGTGCTCACTTTCCTTCTTGCACACGCACAAGCTCATCTCAGACAACATCATCCCACCATGGGGAAAAGCTAGCGCGTGCTAGATTTCCCTCTTACACAAGCACAAGTACATATAGAACAACATCATCCCACCGTGGGGGAAATATAACGCATGCTATCTTTCCCTCTTGCACAAGCACAAGCGTATCTCAGATGACATCATCCCACCATGGGGGAAAGCTAGTGCATACTAGCTTTACCTCTTGCACAAGCACGAGCCCATCTCAGACAACATCATCCCACCGTGGGGGAAAGCTAGTGTGTGCTTGCTATCTTTCCTTCTTGCACAAGCAATAGATCATCTCGAACAACATCATCCCACTGTTGGGGAAAGATAACATGTGCTAGCTTTCCTTCTTGCACAAACACAAGCACATCTCGGACAACATCATCCCATCGTAGGGGAAATCTAACGCGTGCTAGCTTTCCCTCTTACATAAACACGAGCTCATCTCAGACAACTTCATCCCACTGTGGGGGAAAGCTAGCATGTGCTAGATTTCCCTCTTGCACAAGCACGAGCCCATCTCGGACAAAATCATCCCTTAGAGAGGGAAATCTAGGGCATGCTAGCTTTCCCTCTTGCACAAGCACGAGCTCATCTCGGAAAACATCATCCCACCATGGGGGAAAGCAAGCGCGTGATATATTTCCCTCTTGCACAAGTATGAACTCATCTCAGACAAAATCATCCCACCGTGGGGGAAAGCTAGTGCGTGCTAGATTTGCCTCTGGTACAAGCACAAGCTCATCTCGGATGACATCATCCCACTGTGGGGGGAAGCTAGCGGGTGCTAGCTTTCCCTCTTGCACAAGCAAGATCTCATCACAGACAACATCATCCCACCATGGGCAAAAGCTAGCACATGCTAGCTTTCCCTATTGCACCAGCACAAGATCATATCGAACAAGATCATCCACCGTGGGGGAAAGCTAGTGCATGCTAGCTTTCCCTCTTGCACAAGCACAAGCTCATCTCTGACAACATCATCCCATCGTAGGGGAAAGCTAGTGTGTGTTATCTTTCTCTCTTGCACAAGCACAGGCTCATCTCAGAAAATATCATCCCACAATGGGGGAAAGATAACATGTGCTAGCTTTCCCTCTTGCACAAGCACAAGCTGATCTCGGACAACAACATCCCATCATTGGGTAAAATCTAGCGCGTGCTAGCTTTCCCTCTTGCACAATTACAAGCTCATCTCGGACAAAGTCATCCACCGTTGGGGAAAATCTAGGGCGTGCTAGCTTTCCCTCTTGCACAAACACGAGCTCATCTCGGACAACATCATCCCACTGTGCGCAAGCAAGAGCCCATCTCGAACAACATCATCCCACCGTGGGAGAAAGCTAGCATGTGCTAGCTTTTCCTCTTGCACAAGCATGAGCCCATCTTAGACAACATCATCCCACCATGGGAGAAAGCTAGCGCGTGCTAGCTCTCCTTCTTGCACAAGTATGAGTCCATCTCAGACAACATCAGCCCACCATGGGGGAAAGCTAACGCGTGCTAGATTTCCCTCTTGCACAAGTTAGGGTGTGCTAGCCCATCTCAGACAACATGATCCCACCGTGGGGGAAAGCTAGTGTATGTTAGCTTTCCCTCTTGCATAAGCACAAGCCCATCTCAGACAACATCATCCCACTGTGGGGGAAAACTAGTGCGTGCTAGCTTTCCCTCTTGCACAAGCACCAAACCGTCTTCGACAACATCATCCCACCTTGGGGAAAAGCTAGCACATGCTAGCTTTCCCTCTTGCACAAGCACAATCCCATCTCGGACAACATCATCCCACCAACGCGTGATAGCTTTCCCTCTTGCACTAGCACAATCCGATCTTGGACAACATCATCCCACCATGGGGGAAAGCTAGCACATGCAAGCTTTCCCTCTTGCACAAGCACAAGCCCATCTCAAACAAATCATCCCACCGTGAGGGAAAGCTAGCGCATGCTAAATTTCCCTCTTGCACAAGCACGAGCTCATCATAGACAACATCATCCCATCTCGGGGGAAAGCTAGCGCGTGGTAGCTTTCCCTCTTGCACAAGAACGAGCTCATCTCGGCTAACATCACTCCACCATGGGTGAAAGCTAGCGCCTGCTAGCTTTCCCTCTTGCAAAAGCACAAACTCATCTAGGACATCATCCCACCACGGGGGAAAGCTAGCGCATGCTATCTTTCCCTCTTGTACAAGCATTAGCTCATCTTGGAAAACATCATTCCACCGTGGGGGAAATCTAGCTCGTGCTAGCTTTCCCTCTTGCACAAGCATGAGCTCATCTCGAACAACATCATCCCACCATGGGGGAAAGCTAGTGCGTGCTAGCTTTACCTCTTTCATAAGAACTAGTTCATCTCGAACAACATCATCCCCTTGCACAAGTAGGAGCTCATCTCAGACAAGATCATCCCACCGTAGGGGAAAGCTACCATGTGCTAGCTTTCCCTCTTTCACAATCAGAAGATCATCTCAGACAAGATCATGCCACTATGGGGGAAAGCTAGCACGTGCTAGCTTTCCCTCTTGCATAAGCACAAGCTCATCTCAAACAACATCATCCCATCGTGGAGGAAAGCTAGCGTGTGCTTGCTTTCCCTCTTCGCAAGCATGAGCTCATCTCAAACATCATCATCCCACCGTGGAGGAAAGCTAGCATGTGCTAAGTTTCCTCTTGCGCAAGCACAAGCTCATCTCGGAAAACATCTTCTCACCATGGGGGAAAGCTAGCTCATGCTAGCTTTCCCTCTTGCACAAGCACAAGCTCATCTCTGACAACATCATCCCACAGTGGGGGAAAGCTAGCGCGTGCTAGCTTTCCCTCTTGCACAAGCATGAGCTCATCTCGAACAACATCATCCCATCGTGCACAAGCACGAACCCATCTCGAACAACATCATCCCACCATGGAAGAAAGCTAGTGCATGCTAGCTTTCCCTCTTGCACAAGCACATCCCACCATGGGGGAAAGCTAGCACATGCTAGCTTTCCCTCTTGCACAAGCATGAGCTCATCTCAAACAACATCATCCCACCGTGGTGGAAAGATAACATATGCTAGCTTTCCCTCTTGCACAAGCACGAGCGCATCTTGGAGCCTAATGAGCAGAAATATCATCAAAAACATGCGCCAACAGGGGTTAACTCGGTCATTGTCTTCTCCACCAAGAAACATAGGATATAACCAAAATCATCCAATTAATTCTCTTTTGTTTTGAACTAACCATAGAATAAACATCAACAAGTGTATAAATAGTAAATACTTGTCACTTGCAAAATCAAGGTGAGTCAGCTCTAGGCTTCGTTAGACACAAGATGGCCCTAGTATTTGTTGGGGCAGGTCATCCCTAATGTATGCTGAGACAGGTTATCCCTCCCTTTATGATTTAGGTCAACCAATATGAATCTTTAGATTTTCTTGTCTTATGGTGTACCATGGATCCCGAGTGCACAATTACAAGACTTTCATGTTTATGATGAAATTATCTAATAATGATTGGATCCATTGTTGGTTTGTTTCTCTTCAAACATTTGATGTCACACCCACTTGTTCATGTTAAAGGTACTATCATCATTCGACCTCAACAAATGCCAAACAAAATCATGGAACTAGCACCTCAATAAGCACAAATCAAGTTTATTCGAGCCCAACACTTGTAACATTAGCTCCAAGTGCACTCTCCATTTTATCATTGAAGATCTCGGAATGTTCCAACCACTTCTTACTCATAGAAACAAACCTAATGCTCCATCCTAATGCTCCAAAATTGTTGAAGCCGTGGATATAGTCTTCTCAACAATGATTCCACCATTTCCAAACCAAGTTGAAACTCAAGACAACAAGGGTTAACACAGGTATGCAAAAATATCTCTACAACCACTGATAGGTCTACCAGATCAATGGAGCTAGCATTTAGGAGTATCCTAGTTCTCATATCAAGGTAACTTGTAACTGATTAGCACCAGAATTCAGGAGGATGACTAGGTAGGACATAAATCTAATATTTGTATCTAATCATTTCTAGTTCTTACCATGATAGCTCTTGCACTGATATGCATGGAAAAAAAATGACAAGAAATCTATTTTGATATTTAGGGAAGGAGAAATCAAAATCTCAAATATACATATAAATTTTATTAGGAAGCTGATCTGAAATTTTTGTAAACTTGNCAAGCCTTGTGTTTTGGTTTAGTATTTAGAAATCTGTAACAAAGTTTTCTATTTAGTTCTTGGTTTGCTCAAATAATGCAAAACAAGGTAGCAAAATTCTCAAAAAGTAGCAATCTGTCAAATCTAATGGTAAGGTATAATGGTGTGCATATTGTTTCCCCTCAAGGGAGTTGTTTGTACACCAGATAGGGGTAACCACAAGATTGCTACAATCTAAGTCACCTGACACGTCCAAACCCCCCTCGTGTCGTGAATCCTATGTGTCAGACACCAAATGGTAGGACACGTGTCAGATACTCATTTAGAACGTGTCATGTTCACAGGACATGTGTGTCTTGAAAATAGGATACGTGTCCTGCTCAGAAAAGGACCCTGGCTCATGTTTTCTCATGCAAGTTGTAGCTGTGAGGTGTTTTAGTGTGCAACTAAGGGTTATTTTTCCTTACTAATTCGATTTAAAGAGATCCCCACCCCCTCCATTTTACCCGCCCTAGTAATTAATGGTAAAAGTAAAAGTGGCATTCTCCTTTATCTTTCATTTTCATCCTTTTACTTAAATTTTTAACATTACAATTAATTGTTTCAGGATGTTTGAGAGTGGTTCCAACCTCATTGGAATTCATATGGAGAAAGTAGAATTTTAGGTCCCATTCAAAATTCAGTAGACTTAACGATTTTCAGAATTTCAAGATTGGCAGGATTGCAATGTTTCCACTGGATTCTATCATGTAAGAGGGTATGAAATTGGCATTTAATCAAGGGCACCATACCCTTTATGTACCTCGATGTTGGTGGCATTGATTGTTGAACTCTTATGTCACGACCTCG
>SNQJ01S0017797.1:0-25461 GCA_010110895.2 Picea sitchensis | reverse complement strand
TCATTTACTTTATTATATATGATATTTAATAATCAATAATCATATTATTAATTATTATTCTAAGAGAATGTCTTCCCGATGTTGTCCAAACATCAACACTTCCTCTCAATGAGGGAGACATTCTGCATCATGCCAAGCTTGTCTCTGAAGTATACAAACTTCACCCTAGACTCATGACACTTCTCTGTCAATTTTGGGAGATGTCTCTCTCCCACCTGAACCGAGGAGTAAATCCTTATGCGACTCTCCCTTTTTGAGCCAATTAACTCTCTCTAATATCAGGCTAACTCTGGGTCCGCATGTAATGACATATAGCATCTTGAGTCTTTATCACTGTTAAATCACCATGACTAGGACAAAGACCACACCACGATCTTTCACCACAAGTACACACCTGTGAGTGAATGTTATCCTAATGCTGACTGACACGTGGAAATCACTTCAAGCACCTCGAGTCCATATTATTCCTTGTCATGATCAAGGAAGGACTATGTCTGGGCCCATTTACCACAAGTGCACCTTTATAATAAATGTATCTTGTCTCCCTTGGTCTGCAACCCAATCTAGGGGAAGTTACACCCGATGCTGAAACATCAACACTCCCCCTTAGCTAGGGAGGTATCTTTTCATAGTAGTACACAACTACTGTCTAGAGACATGCAGTCTCTGCCAGTACACAACCACCATAGTAGAAAAAGGTTTGTCACACATGGCACTCCCATGTGGACTTCTAGTGGCTACTCCCTCTAGGAACACTTAGGGTCAACTCGCCATAGTGTGTGACGTCAAGGGTCAACTCCCTTGACATTTCCTCATGTGCTCTCCACATGGGACATTGGGCTATAAGCCCAAATGCACTTATCCCTTCTCGAATAAGTGTCCTCACAGCCTATCTTTGAACCCAAAGAAATCACATTTCGCTATGCAGGAAGGTAAGCTTCTGGGGCATATCGTATCTAAAGATGGGATCAGGATCGATCCTAAGAGGATTGAAGCAATACAAACTATCAGTATTCCTAGAAACGTAAAAGAAATTCAATCTTTCTTAGGTACAATAAAATTTTTACGAAGGTTTATACGAAATTTTGTTGAGATTGTCAAATTGACCACAGGAATGCTGAAGAAAGATAGCAGAGTAAATTGGACGACTGAGGCTAAAGTGTCATTCGAGCATATTAAAAAAGTCATCAGTGAGACACCTGTGTTAGCAAGCCCAGATTACTTGAAAGATTTCCTCATCTTCTCGTTTTCTTCTGAACATACTATCGTCGCGGTGTTGCTGCAAAAGGATGATGAAGGCTTTGAACGACTGATCGCGTTTTTTAGAAAGAGCCTTAGAGATGCCGAATTAAAATATGATATAATAGAAAAACAGGCGTACGAAATGGTGAAAGCGCTAAAAGCATTCAGAACCTACGTTCTGCATTCAAAAATTATCGCGTACGTACCAACCAGTGCTGTGAAGGATATATTGGTACAGCCAGATAGTGATGGAAAACGAGGGCGTTGGCTCGCTAAAATACAAGAATTTGATCTGGAAGTCAAGCCTACTAAATTGATAAAGGGGCAAGGTCTGGCCAAACTCTTAGCTGAGTCGAACCTTAGAGCTCTTGATATCAATTGCCAACAAGGGGAAGACGGAAACACACATTTGCAAAAGACGGATGACCAGACACATCCATGTAAGGTTGAAGAAAAATTCATGTCGTCAGGCTGGTATAAAGATATAATTTTCTATTTGTTAAACCTCAAATGTCCAGATGGACTATCACCAGCCAAATGCAGAACTTTAAAACTCCACGCTGTAAAATATTGCATCTCTGAAAATCAACTATACTGGAAGGATCCACTTGGGTTCTTACTAGTCTGTCTGGTTGAGTCGGAAACTCCACAGGTCATAGAAGAATTTCATGAAGGAATCCGTGGAGGACATCATGCATGGAGAGCCACAGCCTACAAGATCCTGAGGGCCAGATACTATTGGCCGAAACTATTTTCGGACGTCAATGCCAAAGTGCGTGCCTGTTACTCGTGTCAAATATTCGCTGGTAAGTAGAAACTCCCTGCACTGCCACTTGTTCCAGTCAAATCCGAAGCGCCATTTCAACAATGGGGTTTAGACTTTATAGGCGAAATTAATCCCTATTCCAGTGCTCAACATAAGTGGATCTTAACAGCCACAGATTATTTTACAAAGTGGGTGGAAGCCATTCCAACCAAAAGGGAAACAGACTCGGTGGTGGTCGACTTCTTGGAAGATAACATCTTGTCAAGATTCGGGTGTCCCCAAAAGATCGTTACTGACAACGCCCAGGCCTTCAAGTCCATGTCTATGATCATCTTCTGTCAAAAGTACAATATCGTTCTTGGCCATTCCACTGCTTATTACCCTCAGGGAAACGGGCTGGCCGAATCATCTAACAAGAGCCTGGTAAACGTAATCAAAAAAGTACTGGATGAAAACAAAAGGTCCTGGCATGTGCATTTGAAGTACACATTGTGGGCAAACCGCATCAGCACTAAAAGGTCTATCGACATTTCGCCATTTCAAATGGTCTATGATACCGAGGTGGTTCTGCCTATAAACTTAGCGTTGCCAGTGATGAAATTATGGCAGGATCAGAACGAAGAACCCAATCATGTAACTAGGAGAATTAACCAGCTGATCGAGGTTCAACAGCACAGAGTGGAGGTTGATGAGAAAATGCAGAAATACCAGGATGATATGAAAGCATTGTTCGATCTCAAGGCAAAAGACAGAGAATTCCTCCCAGGTGACTTAGTGTTAAGATGGGATACGAGAAGGGAAGAAGCCGCGAAGCATGGCAAATTTGATCACCTTTGGTATGGACCATTCAGGGTCTCGGCTCCAGAAGGAAAAAATTCCTTTCTTCTGGAAAATATTGATGGAGAAGTTCTCAACGCCCCTGTCAACGGGCGGTTTCTAAAGCACTACATGACGTAACAATCGTAAAAAAAAAAAAAATTGTAAATAAATAAATTTCATTATGAATGTTTTGTACATATTTATATTTTTGTTCAAACATTTACTTTTAATTTTTGGTTTTCTTTCCTAAAACTCTCAACACATTTCCAATAAGATTTGTATTTGTTTTTGCAGGATTCCAGCTGCAGATGAAACTAGCAGAAAAAATAATGTGCAGGTCGGTGTTGGAAATAGAACGACTTAAAACAGGTGATACATAAGAAAATTCATAGTCCATAAAGAAAGTGAAAAGAAAAGATAGAGGTGAGCTTTCTCGATATACAGGTCATGAAAGGTTGTTTAAGCAAACTAAGGTAACATTGTTCAAATTGCAATATAAAAGGTTATATAACAAGATTATTTTTAGCTTCATAATCCTCAAATAAATGAATTTGAATGAATACATTAAACCTAAAAACAGTCAGTAATAATATTTGTTCCTAAATACCTTCGAAAACCAGTCCTGAACTGTTGTGACCTTTTGTATATTAAGTCATTGAATTGCTGCCTTGTTTTCTGTCTATCTCCGGGCCTAACTTTTAGCGAGTCACTATCTTCCCGAGTCCTTGTGAAGGGGTAAAATTTTTTCATTTTAAACCTCAGGGATTTCGAAACAGAGCTTAATAAGAAAGCTAGTCTTCACAACTACTTAATCTTCTGCTAATGCTAAGGAACGTTTATAGCGATCCTAACTTTCCTAGGTTTTTCAACAGCGTCGAAAAATTCAAAGCTTGCTTGAACAGGATGTCCCTTAAAATTTTATTATTTTCCCCTGTCTCCCTAAGAACGAAGGTCTTGTGAGGGTCAAAGGAAGATTGATACCGAGTAATCAAAATGAGTTGACAGACCTCTGATACAAAATATTACACAGATCTCAGCCCTGATATAAACTGATTGCTCCCATCTTCGTGTTTTAAGAGTAAATTATAAGACAGGTGGTGAAAGGAAATTCAGAAATGATTGCCCCCACCTAGTCCAGAAAGACGATGAAAGGAAATTCAGAAATGATTGCCCTTGTCTTAGCGTTTAAACGCATAAATTTTTTCCGAAGTGGTGAAAAGAAATTCAGTAAAAAAAGGGGTCAGACAACTTCACCGGGGTACTGAATAGGCTCGCTGGCAATGAAGCAATGTCTGAGAGATCCGTAAGGCTGTTATACATAAATATCAATCTACTCCGGTAACCAATGCTTTCTAAAAACCTGATCATTACCCCAAATTCCGACGGGACTTCCCTATTTAAAATTATATAATATCATTCTTTTGATACAAGCTGAGAATCACAAGATCTGTTGAATATCCTAGGGTTGTTTCGACTGTCTTAAAGCGTCCCCCAAAGTTAGTAGTGAGAAAGGTAAAGTTGTGAAAGTAACTTCAGTCGTGTTTGGAAAGAGTATCTGAGTTCGAAAAAACTCCTTGAAGTACAAAACGAAGTTTTCCCTCCCTTCTATCTTTTTCCTTGAATTTTTCTGTTGATTTTAGCTTGTGACTCCATTTACCCAATATTGGCACCTGGTCTACTATTCTTCCTGCCTCACAGGAAGGCGGGATCCCTAGTTGGAGCCTATGTTGGAGCCGCCTTTGTTTTTACATTGCGCAATTTTCAATTTTTGATACTTGAAATCTAAAGTTGATTTTCTTTTTCCTTCCGAGATTTTAAAACTCTGAAATCTTGTCGCCTAGACAACAATGCTTTTCCACTTTCAAAACAGATCCATTTTCGCAAGTATGTTTGCTCTTTTGTTTTATTTCGGGATATCGCAAGTCAGATACTTTAATCTTTGAATTCACAAGTCCCGAGTCGCGAAACTGCGAACTCGTTTTTAATTTTCGCCCATGACATTAACTAGGGTAAAACCTTTAACCCATGATTAAAAGTCATTGGGGTTTCGCGCCTCGGCATTCATCAAACCCAAGTTTTTGTTTTTACAGCCCCGATAGCCGAGAACACGATAACTTTTGTGATAACCTTGGTCAGGGATTCAAGGTAAGAAACTAATCATGGTTAAATTTGGTTCTTGACACTTCGCCACTCGGCATTTTCCTTCATAAAGTTAAGGGGCCTAAAACCCCGACTCACGAGGTTGCGACATGATTATAGCAAGATTAATTAGTAGCCTAATCTAAGATTTTATTCCCATAATTTGAGCCTTAATTATCGCTACATCGCAGTTTCGCGACTCGGCATACCATTCTCTCAAAAATCTGTCTTCGAAGTCCCGAGTCGCGAAACTGCAAATAAATTAATTATATAATTAATGATGCTCCAAATCATGATTACTGTTAATTAAGCTAAAATCGGCACTCGCAGTCTCGCGAGTTGAAGAATTAAAATGTAAAAAGGAAATTCACGATGCAGCGAACAACGAGAAAATTATTTACGTTGCTAAGATTTGAAAATTTAAAATAATGCGAAATATGTCCCGCGCATCGAGGTTTGCACATTTCCCGAGGTAGATTTTTTCTCTCCATACTCTGAATGACTGTCAGACCGCCAAACATTGATGACATTAATGAAGAATTAGGGTGAATCCACGAATAAATAAGATCGGATTTTACGCATTAAATTGTTTCTAATTGCGATTTGACAGACCTATGTCGAAGAGTACAGAATTTTAAAATAGATACGGGAGTTTCATTTTATTTTAAACATTTTGCATAAGCGCACATAACTCACCTTTCTCCGAGCGAACTAATTTCTGCATGTATACACAGGTCTATCGCAGAAGAGCGAAAACACAAGCTTCAGCTATGGCTCCATGGAAAACTGCAAAGGCGAATGTCGAGATTGCAGCGCAGGGCCCAGACAATGTCTCCAATACTTCACCTCGGAGTGGCGGTTCAGTACCTAGCTGGTCATTTGTTTCAGACATTCTGCAATCTGAGTTGGTGAATTATTCAGACGCCGACGACAATGATAACGAAAAGGATGACCTGAACACTAAATACAAGATAGTTGTTCAGTCTGGAATGCACCGGGTTGCAACCAGACCTCGGTTGCTCCCATATTATGACATGATCCGATGGGCGTTGGATCACATAGACCTACCCACCAGAACTATCATAAACGACTGACGGGCCACTGTTGGGACTTTTAGACTGGAGCATATCCAAACCATGTATAAGCTCCCAACAACATTTGAATACACATATGATGTTGACTTCCTGGAGGAATTCAAAGAGAAGGAATGCACTCAATATGACAAAACCATGTCCGGTTTGATAAAGGATTGGGTTTCGCGCTCCGCGAAGTTCAGAGCAAACGACCAGGGCATTTATTCAATCGCTTCGCTGGAGCAACAGTATATGTATGTGGCAATGATGACATGCAAACTATTTGGAAAGGAGGATACCTCGCATTTTTACATTGCGTGGGTACCTCTCATCTTTCGGGTAGCAGAAGGTTGCTCATTTAATTGGGCAAAGATACTCTCGGACAGTTTGTTTAACCGGGTCACAGAGTATCGGAAGCAAAAGGCAGCTGGGAGACCATCCTCATTTTTCATGTCTGCGTATATCATGGACGCGATATGTTCCTTAAGCCCATTCCCTTTGATGAGTTGGGCTTGGAATCCAGCCCACGAAAAAACTGTACATGAATATCACGACAAACTGTGGGAAAATAAAGCAAACAAATTTATTTACGAAATTTTCAATTGGGTGATGGTGCCCCTGCACATCGCCATTTTTTGTCGTTCGCCACCTCGTATCTCGGATAGTATTGCAGCAAATCTGAGTGGTATAGCGGACTAGTACGTAGAAGCAGAGTTTTCCTATTTCAGAGTGTTCGGAGCTACTGTTCCCCCGCTTGCACTACCACTGTTCATCCTCGACAAGCTGGCCTGTCGTGAGATTGCCCGACAAACAATGATTGGTGGAGTGAGTAAAGAGCTCAAAGCATCATCGAAGAAGGTATGGCCATTTTTCCCTGTTCGGCTAAATTCTTATTCTTTATTGGATTTCGGGCATGCTAAAGCCAAGGCTACAGCCCTGGAAGACCTGTGTTTGGTCTCCATTGAATATAAAAAACATGATCATCAGAAAATTGTAAGCAACCATTTGGCAAATTGTGGGCTGAAAAAGTTTGAACACGAGTGTTCACCCTCGGATGACATTTTCTGAGGGGCGAGATCTTATGGGGAAGTGCTAGTCAGGATCCGATCTTTAGCACCCGAAGACATGGCATCAGTATTAAAACTCCAAGAACATAGACGAAGAAGCATTCCCACTGTGTTGGGAGATTTGGGTATTTCCAAGGATAAAAAGAAGGATGTTGAAGGTTCCGAGGATCAAATTTCTAACCCCGAAAAACACCAGGAAGGGGAGCATGGGAAGAATCCCGAAGCAGAAGAAGAGACTACGAACCCACCCAAGGAACATAGTTCAGAGGTGGAAGTAAAAAACACAGACCCGCCAGAAACCCAGAATCCAGAAACTGAGACGAAGACCTCTAATCCTCCGAAGAAGCAGGACTCAGTCGTCACACCAGGAAAGGCAGCGAAGCAAATTGGGGAACCCATCACTTCTGTCACCCCCTTGCAGTCAACGCAAGGAAATATAGAAGAAGGATGGATTTTCGGTGAGGAGATAAGGCCTATCAGAGCAGAAGAACTTCCTCCAAATGAGTTCTTCTTTGACAAAAAGAGAAAAGTAGTTGTGAAAAGGGAGGTTTACCAGGATGAAGGATCGACTATGACTGCTAAAAAGTTCAAAGTTATGACCGACGGAAAGAACAAAAAGAATGAGAAATTCGCCACGGAGATCGCAGGAACGCTGGGAGCGTATGCATCGGCGAATCAATTCTCGGTCGGGATGTTAAAAAGCCAGCTCAAAAGAAAGAATCGCCTGATCAAGACTCTCGAAGCCAGAGTGGTTTCAGCCGCAGAAAGCGCTAAAGGTCAGGTGAGTGGGGAAATAGAACTAGTCCGACTAGCCGATAAAAAGGAAATAGAAGTGCTCAAAACTAAGTTGGAACAAGCACATTCAGCGATCCGAGACGGTCGGGTCCAGGCCGGTCAGCAGAGGACTATGATTGCAGAGCTGCAGGCTCAAGTGGAGATCGCTGAAAGTAAAGTGATCGATGTCGAGGGGTTTAAATCCCGAGCAACCCAGATTCGAAGCAAGATCTCTTCTACACAACAGAGTTTGCTCGCCAAAGTAGGAACAATCCGAGAGGATTGTCTGTTGATGCATCGGATTTCCGAGAACCTGACTGTCAAAGAAAGGAATGCAGAAGCAGCTCGGGTCGCCTTTCAGGAGGCGGTGATAGCCACAAACAACAGATTTTCGGCATTTCCCCCCGGACTTACCCTCTCAGAACAAACTAGAGGCAACATTCTGTTGAAGGATTGGGAGCATAATATTGACCTAAGCAAGGAACAGGCCCAAAAAGTAACTAATTCATTAGAAGAAGCCTTCAATGCTATAGATGGCGAGCTATTGGGTATAGACAGTGGAGGTGATGCAGAAACATTAATACAAATGAATGTAGAAAAGATCTCACTTGACCTGAAGGAAAAGAATGAGAGAGATTCGACCGACATCTCTCAAATGAATACGGTGGACATGGCTCGAGTTGACAAACACTTGGTTCAGCCCAATGCGCAACTAAGTGCTCTTGACATAATTGATGCACAAATGGGGGATAAGATACAGTATCTAGCCCGAGAATGCTATTTCGCCGAGGCCGGCTGTCAAGATGAACCTTCACAACTAGTATCTCAACTCGTGGAAAGGTGTATCGCCTGCACTGAGGCCGCTCAAAGACAAGCACCTAGCACTAATTGAAAATAGAGTAGGATAAAGGAAGCAATTGCGCTCCTATCGGTTGTAACCGATTTTGTGAAACCGTTAAGAGTCTAACTGATCTGTAAAATTGTATAAATATAGCAGAGAAAGAAATAGAATGGGCTGGACCTTTTTGGTATTGATTGTAATAGAGTTTTTGCATTTCGAGGAGTTAATACAAGCAAATTTGAAGATTCTCGATTCCGTCACGACTGTGTTACAAGTTTGTTTCTTTATATTTCATGTTTCATTTCATTCCACTTTTCATAATTGATGTGTATCGCTATACTTTAGTACGACCACTACTATAGCGAAGGAATTTCATCTTTCTGTAATTGGTTATTGTCTTTCCTCTACACCAGCTATCAGCGGGTGTAAGACCAATTTGCATTTACAGAATTATATATTTATTTACACTATGTCAATTATTTCTATACTAATTTCTTCTTCTGTGTATGTGTGAGTTTTCTCTTTGACAGGAACCTTACGTTATCTACAGCTAAATGTTTTTCTCTCACCCCACATCTTTTTATTAAAAATAATACAGTTACAGGAAAGAGCCTTTGATTTGCATTCCTATCTTATTCTTAAAGTAAAAATTTCTCTTTATTTCTACCAAACTGAAACAACGTTGAAAACTCTCTTTAAATTATTTTTACTGGTACTGTTCCTCAATGACTGTCCCTGCAACAACTCAACCTAATATTGAACCCAGACTGTCTAATCAAACACATATTGCTTTAAATCTTTTTGACACAATCCTTAAAATTGCAAACACCCGGGAAGAACTAGAACATTCATGGGCAGCCATTGAACAAGATATTACTAATCAAGAACAGTTGGAAGCTAGACAACGAGAACATAGAAATCCTCATTAGTTTCCTATACCAAAGGTTAGTGTAATACTTTTATCAACCTTTATCATACTTTCGGATGCCTTGACTCTGTACTTTTAAGCCTTAAGTACAGACTCAGGAACAACACCGAAGATGGAGCATGTTCTTATTTCATTTTCTAATATTCTATTCAAGGATTCTGTCATTAGTACATACAACATAGGAGAAAGTGGGCATCCCTGTCTTAAACCTCTAAATACTTTAAAAAAAGGTGTAGACCTACCATTTATTAAAGAAACTATCCATGGAGTGGAGATGCAGGCTCCGATCCAAGATATAAAAGATTAATTAAAGCCAATTTTTTTTAGAACTTCAAAAAGGAAACTATGCTTTACTTGATCAAATGCATTTGCCATATCTATTTTAATAACCATACCTTTTTCTCCATTTATGAAATTGGTGTGCATCGCCCCCTCGACCAGGGTTATATTGTCCTAAATCTGCCTTTTTCAACAAAGCCCACTTGATTTGGGAGAATGAGGTGGGGAAATATTGGCTTCAATCTGTTTGCAATTACTTTTTCCAACAGTTTGTATGATACATTACTGAGAGATATGGGGCAAAACTTATCAAAGGAAGAGGAATTTTTTTTCCTTGGGGATCAAGGCTAGAAAGGACTAGTTGGTGGCACCACCCATCCTAAAGGATTTTTGAACATATTTGATCATTTGAATGAAATCAGTCTTAATAATTGTCCAACATTTTAGTTAGAAGTGAAGAGTGAAACCATCCGGTCCAAGAGCCTTATCTAGGTCAAATTGATTGAGGGCTTCACAGATTTCTTCAACATAAACCTCCTTGTTTAGATCTATGTTGTCCTCTTTTGAGATCAAGGCGGGGATGTGTTCTGTAAATTGTTCACTCTTTTCTTGATTGTCTTCTCCATCCTTTGTACAAAGGTTCACAAAATGAGTTGAAGTTGCCTTCTTAATTTCCTCAAAGGAGGTAATGAACTATCTTGACTAAGACTTTATTTCTTCAACTTTGTTTCTACATTGTCAAGCCTTTTCTTGTTTATGAAAGAAGGAGATGTTTTTATCCCCTACCTAATGCCATATAGATCTTGATTTTAGCCTCCAAACCAATTCTTCATCTTTAAGATCCTTCATGTATTTTTGAAAAACTTCTTTCTCCTGAGAGATTTGGATATCATTTATTTCTTTGGTTTCCA
Source organism: Picea sitchensis (assembly GCA_010110895.2). Taxonomy (NCBI): domain Eukaryota; kingdom Viridiplantae; phylum Streptophyta; class Pinopsida; order Pinales; family Pinaceae; genus Picea; species Picea sitchensis. The sequence goes on along the minus strand of SNQJ01S0017797.1, from coordinate 14,622 downwards.
TATTTCTCTGTAAATCATCCAACTACTTTTTACAATTTTCTACTTCGTCCTTAGGGGAGGAGGGAGAGTTCCTGACCCAATCCTTAATAGCATGTTTAGATATTTTTAGCTTTTGCTCCCAAATGAAAATAGGAGAGCCATCCACCCATTGATTCCACACATGGGAGAGTAAAGGGAAGAAGTCAGGGGAATCCAACCAAAGGGGATTAAACCGAAGGGAATTGACCTAAGTTTTCCTCCTTTTCAGAGGACAGAAATATTGGGCGATGATCGGAGAGACCCCCGGGAATTTTATGGGAGGAAATCTTATCTGAAAGGGATAACAAAGAAATGTGGATAAGGAATCGATCAAGGCTAGCTGCAATGTGCCCCACCCCAGTGTGATTGTTGCTCCAAGTGTATTTGCCTTTGTTGGGATAGACATCAAACAGATCCAGGCTAGAGACCAAGTCTTCCATGTGTTCCCTAAAAGGATCTCTTACTATTGAGCCGCCTATTTTTTCTTTCATATGCATGGTTGTGTTGAAGTCACTTGCTATGATACAGTTTTGCAGAAACCCAACATCTTTGATGCCCAACAAGGACTCCCAACATTCTACTTTCTCCCAATAATTATTAGGCATATAATCATTGATGATAGTGTAAACCTTACCTGAGGGCGGATGTTTCAGTTGGGCCACAACCCAGTGTGTTGCTTCATATATTCTTTCTTCATGGAAGGTCATTGTATTCCACATGGTGCAAATTCCCCCTGAGGATCCTCTTGCACTAATAGCTACTCCTGCACTTGCTTTCCAAAGTTGTTGAATTTCACGAAGGGCTTCATTCCCTTGCATTTTAGTCTCATGGATTAGGAGGAATTGGGGTTTTTCTGGCTAAATTAACTTTCCCATGGCTTCCTTTTTTTCTTTTTGTCCCAGACCCCTACAATTCTAGAAGACTATTTTCATTACTTACTTGAGGATTTGGATGCCCCCCCTTTAGAGGGATGAGAATGACCCTTTGTAGGGGGTGCCTTTCGAGATTTTCCATCTTTCTTGAATACTTCTTCCAGGGTGGTCTNAAACCCAACATCTTTGATGCCCAACAAGGACTCCCAACATTCTACTTTCTCCCAATAATTATTAGGCATATAATCATTGATGATAGTGTAAACCTTACCTGAGGGCGGATGTTTCAGTTGGGCCACAACCCAGTGTGTTGCTTCATATATTCTTTCTTCATGGAAGGTCATTGTATTCCACATGGTGCAAATTCCCCCTGAGGATCCTCTTGCACTAATAGCTACTCCTGCACTTGCTTTCCAAAGTTGTTGAATTTCACGAAGGGCTTCATTCCCTTGCATTTTAGTCTCATGGATTAGGAGGAATTGGGGTTTTTCTGGCTAAATTAACTTTCCCATGGCTTCCTTTTTTTCTTTTTGTCCCAGACCCCTACAATTCTAGAAGACTATTTTCATTACTTACTTGAGGATTTGGATGCCCCCCCTTTAGAGGGATGAGAATGACCCTTTGTAGGGGGTGCCTTTCGAGATTTTCCATCTTTCTTGAATACTTCTTCCAGGGTGGTCTATATCCCAAGTTCTTTTTCCCGAGTTGCATCTTTTTCCCTTCTATTTTGATTAGTTTTCTGACCCACCTTCTTTACTTTGGAGCTCCAAGTGACCTCCAAATCCAAATCTTCCCCATAGTACTCCTGACTATCATCCTCTAGAGTTACAAGAATACATGAAGGAACTCGGGAGGGGATCATGCTGGGGGAAGGATCCTCAAGATGATTTACTTCCAGATCTTGTTGATCTAGTGGAAGAGTTGGGCCTTTTTTCTTGATGGATATGATTTTCCTCTGTTATTTCCTTTTCCTTTGAGTCTACAGTTTATGCCTCTAGATTTTCTAGTGTTGTATACATGTTTTTACTACTTTCTTCTTCATGATCCCCCACCAATGAGGACTTTCCTTTATTCGAAGAAGAAGGCGTGGAGATCTCTCTACGCTCCTGTTGATGTGTTGTCATTTTGTTAGGGATTTTATTTCTTTTAGCTTGCTTCCATTGCTCCTGTTCTTTTTCTTCTGATTGATCTACCTTTGACTTGGGACAATTTTTTGCGAAGTGGTCGTATTCATGGAAAACTTTACACTTGAATGAAATTTGTTCATAGTCCATTGTCTGGATGTAGGACCAGTTATCTAGGGTGAGATGGATGGCCTCTGATAACCCTTTTTCCAGATCTACTTCTACACACATGTGTGCATAAGCTTAAAGGTCTTCTCGTGGTTCCGCTTGATCAATGAATCTACCCAGTGTGTTCCCAATGTTTTTCAGGGTTTAGTCATTCTAGCAGTGCAAGGGAAGAAAGGGAAAATGGACCCATACTGAAGCTACTGATGGGATGTCATTTTCTAGACTAAAATCTAGAGTTCATTTGTTCAGGTACACTCCCCTTGAGCCCATGAAATAGGGGCCACTCCTGAAGATCATATCTCTATCAATTTTATTTTCAAATAGAAATACAAAAAATCCCTTACCACAAAACACAGAGGACATTTTCCCTTGAATCATTTTCTTCCAGTTTTGATCCATCCATGGTGCCATTACTCTTGGAGAGGGCCACAACCCCATAAATTGACCAATCAACCCGTTCTTAGCTAGCCGAAGGGAAAACGGGCGAGAGATGGAGGGGTGCACTGGAACTTTGGGGATCTCATCGATCTTCTTCACAAAATGGGATGAAGGGGGGCATTTCACATTTTTTGTATAGGAGGCAATTAGAGATTGACAGGTTGCGATATTAGGGGGAGGCGGAGAGGGCCCAAAGGCCATGATGGTTGCAGACACGTCTTACTTGAGGAAACCCTAGCCATAGAGCCTAAGAGCGCTCATAGATGAAATCAATCTTACGTCGTCGAAGTGGACACAATTATCGTGTATGGTGACTCTTAATTAATGGTTGATTAACTTAGACATGGATATAAACAACACAAGAAATTCCTTTTTTAAGGCAACCTTCAACAAAGTGAGGAAATCAAGCAATCCTTTATCGAGATAAGTTTCAAGCACATCTATGAAGAATATAATATAGAAGTAAACCTTTTATCCAAGTAAGATTTATTCAAAAACCCAAACTCTCTTCCCATTCATCAAGATAAGTTTCAATTACATCTATAAAAAAATATAATATGGAAATAAACTTTGGTATTTGAATAAAATTTATGAAAAACCCAAGCTGTCTTCCAATCAAGTCAATTAAGGATGGAGTAGAGGAGACTCTATCTTCTCATTCCATTGTTTTATAATAATCCCTAAATAAGATTTATGCAAAGATCCAAGCTCTCTCCCAGCGGGGATGGAGTAGAGGAGACTCTATCTTCTCATTCCATTGCTTTATAATGATCCCTCTTTGAGCATTGCTTTATAATAATCCCTATTTCAGGAAATATTTTCCCATGTTTAGAATTTTTTAATTTTTTGGAGTTTGGTATGACAATGAGAATAATTCAATAAAGTTGTATGTCATAATATTCAAAATTGACTTTATACCTTATACGGAAACCCATATTTAATGATGCGTGCCTTAAGGTTTGATTTTGACATGTAATTTTTTTATTTTGATGAATAAAAAAGTTACAAATTAAAAAAATAAAATAATTTAATAACTTATATAACAAATTATTTCCCCTCACTTTGTCACCTAACAAAATAAAATAATTTATATAACAAGTTATTTCCCCTCACTCTGTCGCCTAATAAAATAAAATAATTTATATAACAAGTTATTTCCCCTCACCTTGTGGCCTAATAACAAAGTGAAGTGTTTGATGATAGAAGTTTTTAATTTTGTTCCTTAAGTGATAATGTACTCTCACAATAATTTGTTAATTGAATTGATTATAATTTTTATTTTTATTCGATAATGGTGGTGGATTCTTATTTTTGAATGATAATAATTATTGCAATCATATTTATTATTAATTATTAATTATTGTTATAATCAACATTTATTGTTATTTTATGATTTTTTTAAAATTAATGTATTTAAAAGTAAAACATTCTATTCATCCTCAAAACAAAAATTAGATATTAGATATTGTTATAATCACACTTATTTTTATGTATTTGATTGTTTTCTTTTATAAGTAATTTAAATAATAAATTCAAAGTTGGGGAAGGGAGTTAATCAATTGGATAGACAGACAACATAACTTCAAAAAAAAAATCATGTGTTTACATTTAGAAGATTTTGAATAACACTCTTACAAACCCAACATCAACATTACTCCAACATTCTACTTTCACCATTTGCTCAAATATACTCATACACGATGATACTAACCTTTTTGCCCTCGTGACAATATGTTTTGCGCTAATGAAATTAAAACTCTCTTAACCCAATGCACATGTCCTCTTCATGTCTTTTTTCCAATAGAAAATTTGCTCAATTATATTAGATATATAATTTGTTTACATCTAGAAATGATACATAGAGTACTCGGACCGGAATATTTCAAAAAAATACTAAGGCTAACTCCCTAATAACAAGAGACCAAGAGTAGTTCAAAAGATCACCTGGATCTTCTACAATAAAAACAAAAATACCATATCTGAAACAGTCAAGTTAAAAAATGGCACTTAATACGCTAGGATAGCCCCGAAATCATAAATCTAGTGAATATTGATATGTCTTCTAGGTCCCGCAGTGCCATTAGACCAGGAATAAAAAGTGATTTTGCCTTTAGGTTCACCTAGTGCCTATTTTGAAAGAAGATCTGCTTCCATATTGAATTTCCTGAAGATGTGTTCAAAACTGACAAAGTGAAATTGTTTGATTAAGTCCTTTATTCTGGTTTTCCATCCCTCGATTGCCCAAGCTTGGAGTTGGCCTCTATTGGAACACCAATCAATAACAACTTTAGAATCACCCATGATTTGGAGATGATGTAGTGACAGATGAGATGCCAGCATGAGAGTAGCCCAAACACCCAACATCTCCGCACTTGTGTTGGTGCCACTGCCACAATTAAAAACCCATCTTATAACTGATAATTCTCGGGGTTTTATAACTCCTCCCACTCCACACAATGTGCCATCAAGCTGAGTCGCTCCATCGAACCATACTAAAGTAGTATTACTAAATTGCAGGATCAATATATCTCTTGGGGGTCTATCCTTAATAGGAGCTACAACTCTGATTTGGAATGCCAAAGTCTTATAAATCACTGCTTGGAGTGATGGAGTGGTTCCTTAAAAAATATCTGTGTTTCTCTCTAACCATAAAAACTGGCAGAGATGAGCAGTTATCGCTGATGGGACTGTCTTATCCTTAGTCCAATTCTTGAAACATTCCGACAAGGTATTACCTTTCCAACTATTTTTAAAACCTTGATCGATAATCATTTTTTCCCAAACTGACTTGGTGAAGGGGCATTGATGAAAGAGATGATAAATGGTTTCTGAATCTTGTTTGCATAGGTAGCATAGACAAGGACCTACCCATCCTCTAGATTGTAGGGTATCCTAGGTAAGAATTTTTCCTTCCGTTGCCAACCAAATGAAAAGTTTAATTTTTAATTGGATGTTCCATTTCCAGATAGACTGTCTCCAACCACCAAGTTTCCTCAATTTCTTAGTTGACAAAATGACCCAATATAAATTTTTAACTGTGGGAAAACCCGAACTATCACCACCTACCCACATCAAATCATCTTCACTATCTTGTAGGTAAGCTCCAAAGTCAAATAGTGCACGCCTGAAAAGGTCCCATTTTGTGGCTAAGTCACTTGTAAAGCCCAATTCAATACTGTTGAGCCAAGAGGAGGATGTATGCTAACTAGCTAATTGTCTCCTGGCCTGTGCAAGAGTGAAAATGTTCCTGAGATGAAGAGCGAACAAAAGATTAATTGAGAGGAAAGACATTTCCCCCATCCCAAGAATCGTGTCTTTCCCAAGAGAAATACACTGACCCGATCTCAGATTCCAACTTAACCAGTGGGTGATTAAGTGGACAAATTTCAATAGACCACCCCTGATTCTATAAGTCGCCTTTTGTTGGAATGTTGGTAATCTAAACCGATTTTTGACAGTCGTGTGAGGGAGATACTTATCCTTTATAACTCTATGCCAAATACTATCGCTCGATAAAACTCTCCAAAGTGAGTTTGCGGCCAATGCTTGTTTAAAGTCAAAGATGTTTCGTAGACCCCGGCCACCAAATAACTTTGGTAATGATATCTGATCCCATTTGCAAAGATGGTAGTGGTTAGATTCTCTGTTTCCTTTCCAGACAAAATTAAACATCATTTTCCTCAAAGTATTTATTACAAAGCAGGGAATAAGCGCCAATGACAGCCAGTAAACAGGCTGGCTTTCTAAAACCAATTTTAATAAGGTGAATCGACCGCCCAACGACAACCATCTCTAGCACCAATTATCAATTTTTTTTTCCAATTTTTTAATCAACCAGCTCCAGTCTTTAGCTCGTTGCGGCCCAGTCTTGAGGAAAAAGCCAAGATATTTGAAGCCCGATGCAAGATCAGAGAAATTATAAGGAAACAAAGACTTGTAAGGAATTAAATTTTGCTATGTTAATCCTTCTTGAAGAATAGTGGTCTTTGTTGCATTCATCTGTAAGCTTGAGGCAAAGCAGAAAGATTTTAAAATCTTATCTAACTCCCACCATTCCTACATAGTAGCATCAGTCATAATAATCACATCATCAACAAATAAAATATGGAGAATAATAATGGTTCTAGAAACTTTGATACCAGCTAGCTTCCCTTGTCTTTGAATTTCCTTTAGTAACAAGCTTAATCCTTCCATAACCAGGATAAAAAGCAATGGAAATAATGGGCATCCTTGCCTTAATCCTCTTCCGCTTTTAAAGAAATCCATGGCCTCTCCATTAATTAAAACTGCAAAGGATGTGGAAACAACGTAGCTCGTGATCTAATTTGTCACCCTTAAACCCAAACCGATTTGTAGAAGAATCATCCTCAATAGATCCCAATTTATGTAGTCATAGGCCTTTTGAAGATCCAGTTTTAAGACTAATGATTTTAATTTCTTCTTTTTTATGTTGTGTAGGCACTCATGAACTATTCCAATTGCATCTTGGATTTGTCTACCCTGTAAGAATCCCAACCGCTCCTCAGAAAGTGACCTGGACAAGATCGGCTTGATCTGATTTGCTATAATCTTTGAAATGATTTTATAACAGAGTTTGCAAAGGGAGATGGGTCTATAATCCCTAAAGGTAAGAGGCTTGTTCACTTTGGGGATTGATGTAATGAAAGTTAAGTTTAAGCTGTCTGAAATATAACCTTTTAATCTCAATTCTTCAACATTGTCGAGGAGATCTCCCCCTACTAAATCAAAGAAGTGGATTAAAAATTCGACAGTCCAACCGTCCAGCCCTGGACTCTTATCAACTTTGAAATTTGCTAAAATTTCTCTTATTTCCCCCAATTGTATCGGTGTAAAAAGGCTTCGACTTCTGCTTCTGTTATCAGTATAGGGAACATAGCTGCCACTCTAACTTGTTCGTAAGTAGAAGGAGCAAATTGCTCTTTGAAGAAATTTTTGAAATGTTTGACAGCCTCTTCTTTTATGTTTTTCTGACCAGATTGTAACTGCCCCTCTTCATCCATAATCTCCCATACAAACTTGCGGTTTCTCTTGAAGTTTGCAAAATTATGGAAAAAATTTGTGTTTTGATCAATGTTGCAAATTCAGATAGCTCGACCGCGTTGACGCCAAAGTTCTTCGCTTTCATTTATTAGCCCGTTTCTTTCTTGCTCTAGATTTTTTAATAATGATTCTTTCTCTGGTGAGCTTGATCCATCCAAAGATTTTTGTATTAGGGATGTTATATCATTCTCCAAAATTCTGAGACGAGCGTTTGCCATGAGATTGCGGAGCTTTTTCCACTGCTTTGTGCAGGCCTTAATATCTTTTAGTTTCCATACTAATATTTTCTGTTTGAAATCTTCTCCAAGATATTTTGGATCCTTCCAAAGATTCTGAACCATCACTGTGAAACCCTGTTCCAATATCCATTGTGCATTTAGCTTGAATGGGAAGGCTTTATAAAGTGGTGGCATTTCCGGAGAAGGATCAGAGCATGGTCGGAAATGAACGGATATTCCACCCAAGACCTATAGATGCTGACCACTGAGAGAAATTATTCAGAGATGAAGAATCTGTCCAGTCTTTTTGCAATCAAGTCAACTCCAGATCAACCATTTCGCCAAGTGGGGACAACCTTACCCGAAACAATGTCTATGAGACTATGAGTTTGAAAGAAAGTTTTAAAGAAAGTCGCCAAATGCCCCAAGGATAATGAGCCTCCCCAAATCTCACCCAAAGAAAGGGTTAAGTTGAGATCCCCCGCGATAATTAAATTTTTAAGAGATAGTAAGCTAGAGTCAACCATTTGGTTCCAAAACCTTTTCCACTCCGAACAGGGACCGTAGACATTTAGAAAGGAGATCTCCCTTTTGTTTGCTAAACAGATCCCTGTTAATAAAATCCCACCACAGGTAAGAAACATAACTAGTTCAAAAATGTTTGGATCCCAAGTAACCAACAATCCACCAGATGTACCAACCGAATTGACTACACAACTAAACCAAGTCGGCCTTAAATCTTGCATAAAATTTCTTGCTTTTTCGAAATGAACCAATGTTTCCTGAAAGAATACAATGTCAGGGTGCAATTTATCTAGAAGACTTCGAATAGAGGCCAATTTAAGGGTGCCTCCAGTCCTTCTGAGCTCGAGGGAAAGAAATATCATTACTTTTCCCGTGCCAGGGCCTTCACTGCTCTAAGTGCCCCACCATCAGTGGTTGTAAGAGTATTTGTTTCTTGAGATGACGAGGTTGCAAACTTTTTGCGGGCACTCCTAGTTTTGATCGACGCGTGTTCTATACGCAGGCCCCGAGACCAGGCAAATTCCTTCCCTGCCCTAACAACAAGTGGGCGCGACAAGCTAGCCTCCCCATAACCCATAGAAGGGTTTAACACTGACTTGCCTAGGTAAACCAGTAATTGTACAGTTGAATCTCGGTCACGGATAAAAGGTAATAATGAATCAAGGACATCAGTAAGAAAACTATCATCATCAACCGGTTCCCGATAACCAGGTGGAGAAATGGAATCTCCAACCTGTGGACAATGGGTCCCATGAGAGGGGTACGACAGAGTAGTATCAAGAGTAACACCAGAGTGAATCTGCAAAATCATCCTACCACTAGACTCAACCAAGCTATCGAGATTAGTGAGAGGATCTACCCTCGGAGGACCAACCGGTAAAGAAGTCAAAACCGCTCGACACTCAGTAATCTCACTAGTAGGAACAAACCCCCCCCTGTTTACTAAATGTGACATCTCAACATTTGATGTAGTGATCTTAAGCCACTTAGAGGAGTTTAGAGAGTTGCGTTCCCATAAAGACAAAGAAGAAAATACTGTAGGAGAAAGAGATTTTAACTTACCTGTCAATGACCCCTCTGACTCTGCAGTGTTGGAATCTTCTCGTGCCAGGTGTAAGGATCCTTTTCCATAGAAACCGATGTCCGGGGAGGAACCCGGAGAGCCATTCAAATGATCAGGGATTTCTGGTTCATCAAACCCAACATCAAAACCTTTGCAATCCCACTACAAATGGCTCGTGCTACGACAAATGCTACATCTAAAGGGAACGCCTAAGTAGTCCAGACGCTGAAGAGTGCGTCGACCCCTCCACTCAATCTTTATGGATTCCGACAACCCAAGATGGATATCCATTTCAATCATGATTTGACCAACTTTCCCAGAAGCCGCAAAGAGTGAAGCTTTATCAACCACAATAAACATGCCTATAGAATTTCCAATGGCCTGCATCACCCCTTCGTTCCATAGGTGTAATAGTAAACCCGGTAATAGTACCCAAAGATGTCTAAGGGAAAAATACTCTGTAGCTGGATTAAAGGCCACCCACCATCTTTTTAACATGAGGTTGCTACCTCCATTAACCCATCTGTTCTCCAGTAACAGCGAAACATCTTCCAGAGATTTACACAAGAAGCCTAACCAACCTTTTGAAAGGTAAAGGATTTACGAGGTGTAACCTAAAAGAGGAGACCGAACCTTTTCCAACAAGAATGGAAGAGTTTCCTTGCACGGGTTCCCATAAGAATATCTCCCCACCAAGCCGCAACGTGCCATTATGTACGTCTCCTCCAAACCAATGTCTGAACCTAAGACCACCTGTTTCAACACCTTATTTGGTTTCCATTGTGTGTGGTACTTACGAGGTGGTAAAACAATGTTATCTACCTTCCTACGATAACCAGAGAAGCCACCTCCTCTGTCTTCCATTCTTAGGCTGCTCCTAGTAGTATGTTGATGCATCTCCGACAAGGAATCCGATAAACCAGGAAGGTAGTCCAAGGAAGAGGGCGTATTACTAATACCTTCGCTAAGGGGACGAGCATGAGGAACGGGCTGGTCTGTATGGGAAGGTTTATCGTTTTGTGAAAGCTTCCCCAGGGTATCGATGTTTTTGAAAAGACCAACCTCCTGCCAGAGTCCTTCATCTGCTTCACCCATTAACACTCGGACATCAACATTAATAGTTGCCAGACGGGAAGGGGCCATTTAAGAGCCACCTGTGATCCACTAGTTAAATGCTCGGATACCAAGAGTCACTACTTCCCAAAGGCCAAAAAAAATTAAATGGTACTAAATGAAGGTCAAGTGATGGATAAAACAAAGGGAGTCCACTTGTTAGCCCCTTTGAAGTTTCGAAAGCGGTAATAAAGAAGCTCCTAATTCCGGGATGTGACAAACTCAGTTACCGAGAAGGGTAATAATGAGGTTTTTAATGAGGCAAGGCTGGTACCCACTGTCACCACCCTACCAAACTACCTACTGGCCTGACGTCACTACCAAGTCTTAGTCTCAGTTAATGGGAAGATAAAACTATCGAGCAAATAAGCTAAAACCTAAAAACCAAACACAAAGAGTAAATAACTAGAGATAAATCCCCGCTATCTCTGGCTCTATCCTAAGGAACCCTCGGCACAGGAAGCCTGCCCTGATGCATTTTAGTGCTTTCCGCCACAAACCATTTCAAATTTTCGCTCCCTCGTTCGTCGTCCATTTTTGCTCCCTCCATCAAAACCAATAAAACAAATAGTTAAATCCATCATAGATATAATAAACCAACAAAAAGCCCCATACTTTGGTACAAAGAAGCCAAATATCCACTAACAAAACAAACATTAGCACCACAATAAGAAACACATCAAAGTAAAAATATAATCGAAAGCACTATTGGGATGGTACAAAGAAGCCAAATATCCACTAACAAAACAAACATTAACATTGCAATAAGAAGCACATCAAAGTAAAAATATAATCAAAATCACTATTGGGAGCTTCATCAATTGGTAAATAGTGGGTAGTGATATTCTTTTACTAGGGTCAATTCCTCCTAGCATGTGGTATATTTAACTTTCTAAGAGTGGGTGCCATCAATACTATGTAAACATGCTAGCATGGCAATGAACATAGTTCTTAGCTCTAGTGCCAAAAAATACGATAAAAAACACACATACAATTGATGCCTATCAACAAATCTTACATCTGAGTTTACGCGAATCTAAGATGTTGTTGTATCGTAATTAATGATGTTTTAATAATGCAACTAACAATAGGTTAAAATGTAGGATATTTAGTAAGTCACATGGCTATTGAGTTGTGGTCTAGTGGCTAAGATATAATTAGGATATAATGATATAAATAGCTCATATTTAGACCTTAGTATATAGCCCTATAGTTAAGAACATGTATTTCCATTTTAGAAGTCATAAGTTCTATTTCATAAGGGATAAGATATATACACCTCCATAAATCAAACAATCAAATCATTGTGTGAAAAAGAAACATAGATACTATATTTCCCAAATAAGAAAATCTTATATAAGAGGACTTTTTATCCCACAAATAATAAATTATTATATATCAATTTTGACATCTAGCTATGCCGAAATATTAAAATTAGATAATTAAATATTAATTATTAAATATAATAGCAGTGTACAATACCTTCTTTTAATAAAGGAGTTATTAGAATAATTTATCAATATTTTGTCAAAGGACTTTTAATATAACAATTCAAAAGTGTGATTGATTTTGTCTAAGGAGTTACTTTTGACACATTTTCCGGCTGTGTAGTTTTAAGTTTCTGGTCAATTTAAAAATCTCATTGATTTTCTATGCATTTGGGTTGGTTTAAAATGGGACAAAACCTTTAGAATAAGGTTTTGAAATACACTAAACTTTGATCCATACCAAACTGAAAGTACTTGTAAAAATCTAACCTAAAAATCTAACCAAATTATTTCATTTTGCTTTGCCTGAAAAGATTGCTCCATAATTAAAACTACCCCATAATTAAAACCTAACCTGATTCAATTCCATTTTTTTTTCCCCAAAAAATTACTCCATAATTAAAACTACCCCTGGCCTAAAAATCTAACCGGATTTAGTTCTTTTTAAATTTTTTTATTTTGCCTTAAAAGAGGGAAGATGGCTCCATAATTAGCTTACTCCATTCACCCATTATAATTAGCTTACTCCATTCACCCATCGCTAAAGAAATTGGATGACGTGAACGTAGACACTGCCGCCCATAAAAAGCCGTTAAAATTTAGTTCGAGGCAATTGAATTTATGTTTGCTTGTTCTTTTTTCTCTGCTCGCCACACGGAAGCTACGTAACTCTGCCCGCCATGATTGCAGACGCTCAGCTGATTGTGTCATGATTGGAGACGCTCAGCAGATTGTGTCCGAAGCCTGAAGGTAAAAAGTTAAAAATAAAAAACATCTCACAAGAACGGCGGACGGGGACGAGAGGGAAGATATGGGGATTCAACCAGGGTTCGAATCAGCAGCCGTAGAATCATCTATTAATATTTCAGCAGAGGGAGAATCCTCTTCCAGCGGGCATTCGGTCTTGCAGTTTTCGCCGCTGCAGAGCACCGTGGACGAGGGTTTCTGGAGAAAATTAGCTGACCTAAAGCTCGAGGTCCTCGGCATCTCTGAAAATCCGATCGAGATCACAGGTTCGAATCCTTTGAGCATTCACTGTATTATTTTGTCCTCTTAAAGAATGATTTAGAAAATGTTAGTTTTTGACTGCTGTTCGAGAGATTTAATCCCAGATAATTTATTCATTTTATTATATGAATTAATAACTTTTGAGAAATTATTTCAGTTCGAGAACTTTTTTCGTCGAAAAAATAAGAAAATCGGTGCAATGCTTTGAAAAAGCAAAAAGAAGATTTACGAGAAAGAAAAAACAAAACGAAGATTATGAGATGAGCTAGCCAAAAAAATTGTAATAGATGTACAAAATTTAGCAAAAAGAAATTTAAAGTTAAAATTCACATAATCGGAGACCCCTGTTCTAAATTTGGATGCAATCTCGTAGCTTATGGAGCTCATTATCCCAGCAGTTTAAGGTTTTGATCCTCTTAGTTTTAGCCTTTAGATAAGCTTTTTAATTGCAAAATTTCCATTGCTTTTAGATATGTTAGAGGGACTCCTGCATGTCACAGTAGGCTAACAAATTTTTTGTTAATAGAAAGAAATTTCAGCCTAGTTAATTTAAGATATTGGAGAGTCTGTTAAAAGTTTCTCAAAAGGAAAAAAAATGTGAGCAAAATTCACAAAGCTTTGTGTCCTTTTAAAGCTAATTCTTGAGCATACATCAAATAATTTGTGATTTTTATTGAGCAAGCTTGTCCATTATCTCTCTTTTTATATTTCAAATTTATGATATCAATGGATTTCCTTTTGTTATAAAGTTATCAACATTTCATTGAAACAATTTTCGAAATTGGCAATGTCAAACAGCATATAATATATATTGAATAACAACGGAATGGGATGTTTAAAGAGGTGTTTACTTCGAAGGGTATTTAAGTCTCTTTGCGTCAGTCCCTTTATTCAATACATATTTATTTCTCTTCTTGTTAGACAAATTTCGAAATTGGCAATATCCATAATTGATTCATGTCGGTCCCCTTCAAAATGTATTTGTTTCAATGCACATTTTTCTTCTTCTTCTTGTTTAGCTTGAAACCTTTTAGGGCTATATCATCCTTGCAAAGGAATTTGCTTCAGTAGGGATCTTCTATTAGGATCCACAAAACCGATTAGTGTCACTTTGCATTGCCTTGTTTAGCGGTCCTCTCTCAATTAGAAGGGTTTAGAGGATGACAAGTTAACATATAGTAAGTCTTCTCTTTATACTATTACTGCATTTATTTTAGAGATTTTGTTCTCTTGGAAGATTAAGGTGTGTAGAGGATATCAAGCTCCTTTTGGGGAAATCACTAGATGCCAGTTTGACAGTAATAAGTTATTTTGACTGTATTAAAGCGAACAAAATACTAAATACCCCACAACAACAACACTATAGGATTACTGTCGCAAAAGACAGACCCCCAACACACCATTGTAGAAGATGTGAAAGCCTGCAGTACCAAGGTGAGAAGACTTAATTCTAGAGACTTCATTCTAGAGCCAGCTGTAATGCAAACATACACACAACAATTGACGATGTTATCTTAGTCTCACTAA
>SNQJ01S0017796.1:120675-131015 GCA_010110895.2 Picea sitchensis | reverse complement strand
TACTTTATTCATTAGAGCTACATGAAGCCTTCATAGAAAAACCAGTGTTCCAGACCAAAGTACATTTGAAATCAAGCATCATATGATCCATGATAAAGTATAGAAAGGAGAAAGTGGTTCTCCAATACATATCTCCACAAATGAGCAGATAAGCAGACATTTTGGTAAAGCTTCTATCCAAGATAAAAGAGTTTGTGTACTCAAGGTAGATCTTATGGAGATGACTTCCTTATTAAAAAAGAAAGAGATGACTCCTAGGTTGGGAGGGAGCACTAATATGTATTGATTTATGGACAGTCATTTTTCAGTTCGAAAAATGGTCTAGGATGAGCAGTTTCCTTTCTAGTTTGGAAAGTGGATTGAGATTTCTGACGGACAGACATTTTCCAGTTCGGAAAATGGTCCAGATTGTTGATGTACCATAGACAGCGACTTTCCATTGTGGTTAACATGGGGAGTGGTCTAGGTCAGTCTCTCTTCTTGAGGGTTACTCAAGAAGATTGGCCCTCCTCGCCAGACAATGATTTCTCATTGTGGTTAACATGAGGAATGGTCTGTTTTGGAGGTTGGTACAGGATAATCTTTTCCTCTTGTAGTTAACAAGGGAAATGGTCTGGACAACCATTCCTTAGGGTGTATTCATTCTCTCCAGGTTTCACTTTGTTTAGTACCGGAGGAATGGCCCAAGGTGGGGAATGGTCTAGGCTCAGTAATCAAGGATAGGAATTCCTCAGGGCAGATTCATTCTCTCCAGGTTACACTTTGTTTAGTGTCGGAGGAATGGCCTAGGGTGGGGAATGGTCTAGGATCAGAAATCAGGACAGTTATTCTTCCTTGCTTGAGAAGAATAGTCTAGATAGCTCATAAGTGATTTCTTACCTTTTGAGAGCAGATGTTCTTTCGAGATATCATAGATGTTAGTGGAAGAATGGACCATATGATTTAGTTTATATCATAACATTGTTTCTGTGCAAGTTGATATCAGATGATTGTTATGAAAATTGTATGACAGTAGATATATACTATTGTGGTGGATGTGTTCCACTGTTTGATCAAGTACTTGTGTGTTACTTGGTGTGGTAGTGTACCACTGGATTGTATTTATGGATAGACATAGTTGTGTTCTATTTTATTTTGATTGCCTTGAAGACTATCATCAGTATTGGAAATGATTATCATCTAGATGGATGATCAAAGAACGGATATTTCCCAGATGGAAAATGGTTCAGAACATTTACTCTTCTAGGACATATGTCCAGATTAGAAGAATGGCTCTCGTATCACTCTGTGGTGTGAGTGATTTATCCAGAATCATGTCTAGTTACTCAGATGGAGTATGGTTTCGAGAGATGGTAAGACTAATGATACTGATGGTAATGATGGTGCTCATGATTTAGTCATGAGATAGTCTATGTTGATGCTACCGGGTGAATGGTATGTTTGTGCTAAAGACCATTACCTGTAATACCTCCCTAGCTAGGAGGGAGTGTTGATATTATGGTAGTTACGGGAGGTATTTACCTCCACGTGTAAACCTGACAAGAATAGAATACTCCAGAAAGCAAGAAGAAACCCTAATGAGTTGGCTAATAACCCTAGAAGACATGTCGACTCAAGAGGATAATTTATATTAGGTGATTAGCCTTCAAGAGAAGAAGTCGGCCAAAAGAATTAATATATACTAAATAAACAGATACCCAGAATGAGAAGTCGGCCCAGGAAGTTAGCTAGAATTACTATAAATACAGGAGGCTAGTTCTCATTTTGGCAAGCAGTCTCAGAATTGTAGAGCAGCACTTGTGCACACTACAGTGCCCAGTTTTGTGCACAGGTTTGGAGGAGAGTTGCCATTGCAGTTGTTGTAGCTAGCAGATCACATTTGGCTTGGATTGTCTCTTGGTTAGGATTTGGACTATCTAATCAGCTCTTGTTGGTGTGCTATCCTTGGGGAAAGGAGCGCTACCCTTTGTTTGGCTATCTAGCCTAGGGTTTTCTTCTGGAGTGATTCTCTATCAAAGTTAAGGTGCTCGGAGGGTGTCTCCGGCCTATGGTTGGGTGAAAATAGCGATATTGTCAATGGTAAAATGATCACATCCATTATATTCTAACAGATCCAAGTGCATCAAATCCACGCTTGCTTCTCACAACCAACATTTCACTTGGGAAAGGGAAAAGGGTTGTATTAGGAGAAAGGGATGGAAGGGAATGTTGAGGCCAAATCTCATAATGGGATGCGAAACTTGGGCTAAGAAGGGGAAGGGATTTTGGCAGAGTTTACTTGTTATCTTGCTTATTGTTGTAAATGGGACCCCAAGACCTCTTTTTATATGAGAAAAATATGGTTATTCAGTTTGGGGATGGGCTACAATGGGTGAAATGGTTGGGAAACCCTCGATATCCCGTAAACTTCATCGAATTCCTTGTAATTATATATTTTTTGCAACTTTTGGAGGTAAACGTGGGTTGTCTAGCATGCATCTCACATATGTATGCGGGTTGACTAGTATGCAACTAGCATGTGTACGTGGGCTATAGCTCAGAAGGGCACGTACATGTTCCAAAAAATGGTTTTTTAAGAAGGATCCTCAGCAGTAATTTGCAAAATTGTATAAGTGGAAAGGCCAATGCCATGTATGCATAGGTAGGGAACTTAGGAGAAATCTCCCAGTAAGACAAGTCTCCTGAGGCATACCTTTTTCCTGGATAATCTATTGTCCAAAAAAAGGGTTAAACTTATGCCATATAGATATTCCTTTTGGACCAATTAACGAGTGTGAAAGGAACAAAGTCACTCGAAAATCTTTTCATATTTAGGGAGTCGGAAAAGAGATTGACTATGGACTCTGAGGGCGTTCCTTTTTCATAAGTAATCTCCAAGGCCCAACAAAGAGATAAACCAAAACCAAGGAGAATGTCCCTTTTTCAAAAGTTTAGTCCCTCGGGCCTGAAAAAGGGTTAAACTTACGCCTGAGAATACTCTCCTAGTGAAACGAAGATCCTAGGGAATACCTTTATTTGTAAATTAACCTTTCTGGACCAAAAAATGGGTAAACTACGTCCATACATATGTGCCTTCAAATTTGATTTTGGCGAGCGTGAAGGGAAACAAGATCACTTGGCAATATTTTCAATTTTAGAGAGTCTGAAAAGGGATTAAAGAAGACTCCAGGGGGGCTTCTTTTCTTAAGTAATCCAAATGATACCAAAAAGAATAAATAATCTCTCATTAGATTTTGCTTTCAAAGTTTAAGGGATCTTGAAAGACAACAAACCATGCTCTAGGGGAGTCCCTCGGTTATAGGCTCGAGAAAGATGAAGAAGAAGTATGAGTCTTAAACACACAGTCATGGCAAGACTAAACAAGAATCTCATGCCTATGAAGTACTTCGGCATGGGCACCAAATGGAAAACAAGGCTCTAACTACAATTCTCGTGGAAGGAAGGCTCTACCACATAAAGTATGACAAACTTATAAACAAGGAAGGTTAGTGTCACAATTCGGTGGGGTAGATCCTAAGGATAAATGAACCAGAAAATGGATAATGCTAAAAATGCAAGTAGGGAAAAACCTAACCTATATGCAAGTTAATACATGTCAGAATAGATCGATACGATGAACAAAATTCAAAAGAAAAAACATCTCCAAGATCATGCATATAAGGCCAATAACACTCATCCAGAAGTTAATAAATCCAATATAGATAGAAACTTCGAAAAATAGGAGGTGCTACTGAATACAAAACTTGAAAACAACAAACCTGGATTGTACAATATGTACAAGGTACCACACAACCTTATGGCTCATGCATGGTAGTAGTTCAGGTAGAGCCCGCTTCTAGGCTCTGACTAAGAGTCTCTTTGATAGTCAACCTGGAAAGTCTCCCAAAAGGGAATAAAACACAAACCATGGTGTAAGTCTTCCCATGGTATAGAAACTATATTCATGGCTTCAAGGATAGCCTCATCCGAAGGAAATTCAAAATCCGAGAAATCACGCGAATGAGGAGGGTTGACAGTGCCAAAGGGTTAAGTAAACTGATCATATTCCATATGATGATGAAGGCTCTAGCCAGGACTGGTAGAGTCTATCAATGAAGAATCACAAGAATGAGTGCTTGAGGATCTACAAACAATGAGATCAGACTCAAATGGAGACTCAAAATCACTCGGACCAAGAGGGGGAAGCAAGGGCTCCCATGCCCCTATTGGATAACAAAATTGATCAATTGTCGAGACCATGACTCGAGAAGGAAAACATGATTACATAGGTTCCTTATCATAATCAATTGAACATCGAGGATAAGACACCTGATAATCAACATGTGGTGAGATATATTCTACAGGAACACTAGGAACATATAAAGGGGCAGGCTGAACTAATGTCGAATTAGATTGGTGATTATCAGATGCCAATTGGTCGATAGTGACAATGCTTCCATTGTGAGGGAAATGCATCACTTGGAAGAGCGTAGACACCACAACATTCATAGCATATACATAATCACGCCCAAGAAGCATATTGAAATCTAACAGGCCTTGCACCACTATAAAATCAACAAGGAAATTCTTCCCACCTAACGAGATAGGAAACTGAGGAAGAATCCCCAAATATTCACTAGGACATCTTTCAAAATCCAACAACTCATGAAAAGAAGACACAAGCTCAGGAGAACCGAAAGCTTTCCAAGTCGAGGAGGATAAAATACTTGTGGAGGCTCCTTCATCTACAATACATCGGTAAATGTTTTTTGAATTAACTTCAACCTTTATTTGAAAGGGTGTAGAAGAAGGAAGATGAGGCTCAAAAAGGTCATTCCAATCAAAGGAAACCATCCTAGAGCTTGTAGGGGGTGTTCTCGAAGTGAACGGAATGCCCCCTTGTTCTGAAAGTATTGAACTGGAAATTCTAAAAACATAGTCGCTAGACACATCACTCCCCAAGAGAATAATGGGATCAATCGAATATTGCATTGACGTGACCACTTTGGTAGACTTGAAAATCTCCAAGAGAATATTGGGATCAGTCGAAGATTTCATTGGGTTGACAACTTTCTCAACCACTCGCTGAATAGGTTGCGAGACAACAAGGTCCAAAGGTGCATCAGCCCCCAAAAGAGGAGTGGGATCGACCGAAGATTGCATCGGCATGACCACTGCATCAACCAAAGGATGAAAAGGTTGTGAGAAAACATGGTTTGAATGTGCATCACCCCCCAAAAGAGGAGTGGGATCAGCCAAAGATTGCATCGGCATGACGACTTCATCAACCAAAGGTTGAATAGACTCTGAGGAAACCTCAGAAGACTCAGAATCAGAAGAGCTTGCAGACAGGGACCATAAAATTCGTACCTCTAGAAGGCTAGGGCATAAATGACTAAGGTGATATCCCTTGCAAAGCTTACAAGGGAAGTTAGGCTTACATCCTATCCATCTATTTTTATCAACAAAATCAATGCCCCCAGCATGGCTAGAAGTGGTTGGTAGCATATCTCCAACATGAATAGCAGAGGTTATTGACATATCACTCATATGACTTTCATTGACGAGACTCATGCCCCCATCATGACTCGTAGCTTCTAGGTGTTTGCCCCCAGCATGACTTGTAGAGGCTGAGTAATTTATTCTTCCTATTCTTCCTCTTTCTATTTCATTTAGACTTTTGGTTACTAGTAGTTATACTTTCACTAGAGAAGGCAAAAGGAGGAGAAGAAGAGGTTTTTTATAAAGTAACATCAACATGATGACCATGACATAAGGTTCTTAACTGAGAAGTGCCAATATCATTTGGGACATTTGGAATGGTACCATACCAAACCGGTAGTCCCACATTCAACCCAGGAATGTACAAAGTGGCCATCAAAGGGACATCAACATTTCCAAAGAAAGGAAAATCACAAGAATCCCCTTGCGAAGGGGTTCCTTGGTTGCTATCGTCAGGAATGGTTTCCATGAAGATATTATGCATAGGTTCTTCCCTTATGGGATCGTTCAAGTCTATAAAATTTTCACGCAATGACTATGGTAAATCAATGGTATAAAAATATATACCTATAAGGAGGTGGATCCACGTTTCTAAGAGGAAGACCAAAAATTCCTCACAACTGGGGGAGTGGGCGTTCTACCACCTTATGTCAGAGACCCAAAGCAATGACTGACTAACTTGCTATGGAAAAATAGGGAGAACATAGCACACCACTAAGAAGAAAATACTAAAAAGATACAAACCAAACAAACTACCCTTTTTAATGCTTCCAACCTAGGGAGATGAAGTCTTGATCGTCCAAAGAATTCACAAAGGAAAATGATTGGATGGGAGAAGTAGTTACCCAGACCTTCGACTGAAGGTCCCTTCAGGTGTCACCCAGAGAGAACAGAGTCTGCCTCAAATACCGTGATACACCCCTCGCAGTCACATGTGTGTCAACCTATATAATGGAAATTGTTGGCCCTCGACCAAGTTTTGGAGAACCTTGGTCGTGTTTGACCACTTTTGGGACTTCGACAGGCTGGTTGAAGGCGGAGTGCCCAGGAGAAGCAGATATCGCAGGATCTCGCCCCCTTTTGTGAACATTTTGGGATTTAGGGTTTATGTAACAGATATGGGATGTCGTCCCATGGGTCTTACCCATGTTTAGGCCCCTTTTGTAATGTATAAATAAGTATCTAGGTGATGTATGAAGTAGATCTAAGTGGGCTTTGTGAAATATATGTAAGCCAGAGGGCTAAGTGCAAATAGTTGTGAATGCTTTGTGCATACTGTATGTTGAAACTTGCAGAGCTAAGTGCAAGTGATTTGTAGTGCTTTGTGCACAGACTATGTAGAGGCTATGTGCTTGGACCTAACTTGGGAAGGAGGATCTGGCAAGGTGTGCATAGTTCTCATGTCCTATGTGGAGTTGGCGTTGTGGCTTGGTGCATGTAAGAAGATTGGAAGAAACTAATAAAGAAGAAGAAGATCGGTGTATGTAACCCCACACTGGGGTGAACCATGTATATCCTTTGTTGATGTGCTTTGTGCTATAGTTTTCATGTTGTTTATGTATTTAATTGCTTAATCTAGATGTATGATAGATCCAATTGATGCTTAGTGCTTTATTATGTGAATGAATGTTATATCTACTTTAATGTTATGTATTGAATGATTAGATATGCTTGGATCTTGGTTATCACTGCGTTGATCTGTAATTAGGGTTTTAACCTATGATGTGAGTAAAAGGGTTAAAGACTAATGAATGTTATTGGCTAAGTGATATGTTAAGTACTGTGATCATAGATATTTGCCCCAGCTCAGTTGTAGACACCTGAGTCCTGCAACCCCCCTACCTCTACCTCAGGTGAGACTTCATCTACTTCATAGGTGTTTCTGAAAGGGCCAGTAGTTAGGGTTTTGTTGGTTCATTGTTGAAGCATTGAACCCTGGGTCTGCCCCTGTGCCAAAAAATGGTTTTGTTGTCGGCACTTGAAACTGTGATTGATGGGAACTGAAGAAAAGAGAAAGATTTGTGCGTAGATCTACTGTTGTGGTGCACAGTATTTTACTTGTGCTAAGAAGTGAAACATATCTGAAGAAAAGAGGTAAGATCTTAAAGATTTGTGCTATGATAAAGGTAAGATAAGTAGAAATTTGTGTTTCTAAAGAATGGATCTAGGTTTGTTTGATAGATTTTGTCCTAGTCTAAAAACTAGGGCACAGCTAGAAGAAAGAAGACTTGATATGAATAGATCTGATAGAAATGATGAAAGATATGTTATTCCTATGCATAGAAAGAATTTTTGGACTAACAAGTGGATGCATGATCCTGGAAAGAATTTTTTGCAAGTTCATCACTGTGATCCCAGTGCACAGTACAAGAAAGGTTGGGGATCGTTTAAGAGAAAGAGAGGATTGACTCTTTGTTATATTTGCAGAAGACCGAGACATATTGCTAAGGAATTCCATGCTACAGGTCCTATTTGTCTTTGTTGTAAAGCTACTGGACATGAAGTTTTGGATTGCCTTAGAATGATTGCAAAAGTTGAAAAGATGAATATGAGACAAGAAAACCATGCAGAAGGTCAGGAGACTAAGGATATGCTAGAACACCAGAAAGAATAAGAGACTATATTATTGTAGATGAAAGAAACCTTGAGTGATCACAAAGACATCAGTTTACCAGAGATCTTAAAAGAGAAGGAGTGCATAGAAATAAGAATAGGAGACTTCGACATAGACTATGTTCTGGATGATGAAACACAGGTGAATATCATGACAGAAAGTACTTGGGAAATTTTGGGAAAGCTTGCTATGATTCCTTCATTGGGAGGAATAGGATTGTTTAAAGGAAAGATGATAACCCTATGTGGAAGACTTACTCATGTACCTATGGTTTCTCGTGGATCATCGACGGAAGAATAATTCTAGGTCGTTAAGTTTGTTGAGAACAACACTCCTTTTACACTTTTGTTAGGAAGGACCTAGATTGAGAAAGATCAGATCCAAAGGAAAGAAGAAGAGGAAGCTATAGAATAGAAAAAGAAAGAATTAAGGGATTTCATGGCTAGGAGAATAGCACGCTTAATAGAAGAACAATAGGCCAAGTCAATGCAAATAAGGGCTAGAAAACTCGTTGTCGAGGTTGAAAGAACTCAAGAAGGATTAAAGAACCTATCCATGCAGGAGAGAAGAGCACCTACCCCAGAAACAGTAAGAGAAGAAGTATTAACTTCGAACCCTATGAAAGACCCTCAGCAGTGTGAAGTTACTATGCTAAGAGAAGATAAGAATAAAAATAGAAAGAGGGATCCAATGACTCAGTTCAGAGTAAATAAGGCCAAAAAGCTCAGCAAAAAGAAATTAAAGCTAGAAAACTTGCACAAGGTTCCAGAGAAGACTTCGTAGAAAGAAGGCTTGTAGGATTTGAACCTCATCGGAATAGCAGAACAATGCAGACTAGCACTTTGCCATGGTGAAGCTATATGGCCATTAGAGGCGTTTCGACCGTTAGAACGACGCTCCGGAATGGCTAGAAACGTAGTTATTGCTAGAAAGATCACCATTGGACCGTTGGGACCGCGCCACAATGGATGGAATCGTATTGATTGAGGCGTTCCTGCCCATTGGAGGAGTCCATTACGACGTTGTTTACTTAATCCGTCGAATGCCTCACTAGGGACACTTTTGCAAATTGTGATTATCCGAGCTAACAGAGAATTGATTACCACTGCACTATGATTTTGAGACCTCGCCACCCGTTTTACTTAACTTGAGTGTCCTACTAGAGACATTTGATCACAAGCGTGCATGTCAGGCGACCTTAGCGTAGTAGAGAAGTTTGTAGAAGAAATATTGATCGACCTTATGGATGAGAAGGTCATGTTTGCAGGAGTACAGGCCTCATCGACAGGAGGATTGCAAGCATCCCCCTCGACTGCATGATGATCCGGTCGATCTGGGCCATCCCAAACTATGACAGAGAAAAGAAGCAAGCACTGCGATGACCTGGTGAACACAAAGCTCATCCCATCGGTCCTGCCTGACTACATCTCGCCTTTGGCTGGCACGATTAGTCATGACAGTGTTCCGATAGATTTCGAGTACCTCCCAAAGGGGATATGCGCAGTTGGAACGTAGCTAGGAATGATACCTGACCTTAAGATCAACGACTTTAACCTAGGATACAGGAAGAATTATTATGTTTCTCGCACTCCATAAGTACTTGACAAAGACAACGGGGAAGAAGCCTAAGATAGTCCCCCAACCATGGAATAAGGAGATCATGAGGTCCACCATCCTCAACCTCATGAAGATACCCCACTTCGACAGACATCGGGAGGTTAACGTGTGCGTTAAAATCATCTTTCCATGCTACCATGGAGGTTATCTATGGTTATATAGGCGTGTGACTTTGGATCCAGCGTTGATCCACATGATCATTGGATTAAGCATGCAGGGACCGGACCCTCAAAAATTATACCCAGGGAAGGTTGCAGACCGCACCTTGGCACAGCAAATTCAGGACACTTGTGGCGATGTGGAGAAGGGGAAGCGGGGCTACAAGGTATCCTCCATCCAATATGGCGCAATGCGCCTAGCTTGCTAGTTGATCATTGGTAAGATCGTCAGGAAGAAAAAACAACACAAGTCACGAGGTTCATCGTCGAACTCGTAGGAAAGTGCGTTGAAGGGATGCAGATGAACTGGGTGAGCTACCTTGTCAACCAGTTGGAGCAGGATTGTCGTGAAGCACAGTACTAGGGCTACGAGTTTCACTTTAGCTGGTTTTTTATTCTCATTTCCTTTGTCACTTGGGAGATGCCAGAGGGAGCAACCTTCCCTGACGTTGAGTCGTTCGAACCCCTGG
>SNQJ01S0017796.1:106881-118109 GCA_010110895.2 Picea sitchensis | reverse complement strand
AATCAGGGCATTGGCCTTGTAATGTAAGAATATCAGTGACCGAAGTGTGCAGACCTATGAGATCCTTGTAGAAGACCCGGAGATGAGGAGATTAGAGGCACATCTCCAGAAGGTGAAGAAATAAGCATCGACAGTGCAAGCATAGCTATAGCAAGTTTTAGCAGTAGAAAAGATGAAAAGGCCATAGGAGGTGTGTGTAGTTTAGCAACAGGTCAATGCAATCCAGAGTAGAGTCATGGAAGTGATCTAGAGACTCCATCTGGTGCAGGATGAAGCCTACACACTTTTTGAAGAGATCAAGGGACAAGGTGCACAACTAGAACAAGTAGTCACCACGGTGGAATAGTGCTTGGAAGGTCCTGTCACCGAGAAAGTCATTCAGGAGTTTTCCAATCAGGAGGCTCTGGCGAAGTAGCAATTCAAGGAAAGTCGAGATAAGCTCGTGGCCTTCGAAGCAGAGTTTCCTAGATCATAGTGACTCAGGACAAGTCACAGGTGAGTGTTGGGGGCTTGTTGGCCCTCGACCAAGTTTTGGAGAACCTTGGTAGTGTTTGACCACTTTTGGGACTTCGACAGGCTGGTCGAAGATGGAGCGCCCAGGATAAGCGGATATCGCAAGATCTCGCCCCCTTTTGCGGGATTTTTGGGATTTAGGGTTTATGTAACGAGTATGTGATGTCAGCCCATGGGTCTTACCCATGTTTAGGCCCCTTTTGTAATGTATAAATAAGTATCTAGACGATGTATGAAGTATATCTAAGTGGGATTTGTGCAAGATATGTAAGACAAAGTGCTAAGTGAAAATAGTTTTGAATGCATTGTGCATATTGTATATTGAAACTTCCAGAGCTAAGTGCAAATGATTTGTAGTGCTTTGTGCACAGACTGTGTATAGGCTCTGTGATTGGACCTAACTCGAGCAAGAGGATCTGGAGAGGTGCACGCCGATCTCCTCTCCTATGTGGAGTTGGCGTTGTGTCTTGGTACATGTAAGAAGACTGGAAGAAACTAATAAAGGAGAAGAATATTGGTGGACGTAGCCCCACACTGGGGTGAACCACGTATATCCTGTGTTTATGTGATTTGTGCTATGGTGTTCATGTTGTTTATGTACTTAATTGCTTAATCTAGATGTATGATAGATATAGTTGACGCTTAGTGCTTTATGATGTGAATGAATGTTAGATCTACTTTAATGCTATGTGTTGAATTATTAGATATGCTTGGATCTTGGTTATCACTGCGTTGATCTGTAATTAGGGTTTTAACCTGCAATGTGAATAAAAGGGTTAAAGACTAATGAAATTTATTGGCTAATTTCTCTGTTAAGTACTGTGATCACATATCTATGTCCCAGCTAGGTTGCAAACACCTGAGTCCCGCAACCCCCCCTGCCTCTACGTCGGGTGAGACTTCATCTGCTTCGTAGGTGTTGCCGAAAGGGTTAGTAGTTACGGTTTTGTTGGTGTGTTGTTGAAGCATTGAACCCTGGTTCTTCCCCTGTGCCAATAGAAACTATGCCACCAACTTGTAATCAACAACCATGGGGGACAGTTGAAATTCAGACGATTGTATGGGCAGGGTAACTAAGCCCGAAGATCCTTCTGAGGCCTGAAACGCAACATGATCTGGATTATTTTCGGCATGCAATGAGAGCGGAGATATAATAAAGAAATGTATAGAGATATCTAGGATATCCACTAATATAACATAAATGTATCAGAGATGCGACCATAAACACATAGATACAATAATACACAATTTTCTATTAATGAGAAAAAATGTACAAAGACTGTAAAAATACAGAGTGCGAGACTCGCTAGAATGGTGGAATATTTTCTCTGAGAAGATATGTGTCTGCTACACGCATTCGCAATAAGATGATTTTACAATGAGGCTCCAAAGGCATTTTTATCATAAATAAAACCCTAACCCTGGAAGATGAAAATCCAATAGTTTTGTGGACCCCGTTTTGGGTAGTTTGGTGTATCAACTTCCTGGGGACGTAACTTTGTCATACGATCTCTGTTTGGGGTGTACGATAACTCGTTAGAAAGGTATCATCGAGGAGATTCATTTTGGGGGATCAATCAAATCCTTTGACTATCATTAAGAAGCTCAATCCCAAAAAACATTCATTTAGGACCTCAAAATGGCCTAGGAAGTTAAAACTGCTAAAAATAATAAATTACCAAAATTGCCAAAAAATTGCTTTGAGACAGTTGGAAAAGGTGGGTGCCCACCGATATCCACCTGGATTAATCCTCCCTCCTTAGGAAGAAATGGTATCCATTGCATTGAGCACCCGGGGGAGAGGGAAAAGAGTTTGTTGAATCTGCCTCTTGATGAGATGATTTCCTTGTTGGGGAAGTTGTGTTGCTTAGCTTATTGAAGGTTGTCACGAACCTATGGTTGCAAGGTTTGGACCCTTTTAACCAGTCTGGTTACATGAGATGACTGTGTGCAAAAAAAATCATTTCCCTTTGTTGCAATCATGTCGATCTTCTTTTGTTGGATAGAAGGTACTTGTATCGAGGTTGCAGTGGTTGCAGTGTCCTTCTATGCACCTTCTGAACGGATTGTGAAGAAGATGAATTTTGTAGTATGAGATACTACCTTGCGGCACTGTTTAAGTGGTACAATAGTTGGAACTAACTCTGGTATTTTGTAGAGGTGACCCCCCAAAGTAACAATGACACTACGGGATCGAGACTCATAAACAGCATGGCGCTTCCACATATATGGTTGGCCCAAGAGAACATCACATACACCCAATGGAGCAACATCACATAATACCTCATCCTTGAAGGGTTGGATGTTGTATAAAAATCAGCATTGTTGCCTGACACAGAGATCTCATCCTTGGCGAAGCCACCCGATGTTCTATGGTTGTGGGTGTGGTGTTTTCGACAATCCTAACTGTTTGATGACCTCTAATGAGATGAGGTTCTTTTGGCTTCTGCTATCAACAATAAAATGCAGTGGGGTCCCCTTCACCCACATCTATGAATGAAAAAGGATCTCCCCCTCTTCAAGATCTATTGGTTCTTTTGGTTGAATTGTCACGGTCGTGACAATAGCAGTGGGGTCCATGTCGATGATCTGTCTTCTATCCGTATTTTATGAATTAGATTTTGAATCAAGGTTTGGCTCCTTATCTTTGATTTTGGCCACCAATGAATTTTTTGAGCGACATTCATCGGTGTTGTGATAGTATCTTTTGTGGAAGTCACACCATTTTTTGGTGTCCTTCTTCATCTTCCTGTGACCCTTCTTTTCCCGTGGCTTGGAATGGTTTTCAGGAGGTTGTTTATTAGGGCCATCTTTATCATAATTTTATTGTTGCGGATTTGCATACCCTAAATCCTGCTTGTTCTAGTGCTTAAATTTATTCTCTATTTTAACATCATATCGATAAGCATCACCGAGTGATGAGATGTCCAAAAAATTCATTTCAGTTTGGATGTATCTGTGTAGAGCCACACGGTATTTCAGAACCAAAATTCGCTCAGAGTCTTTGATACCTAGCTTGGTGCACAAGGTATGGAAGGTATTGGTGAACTCCATAACTTCTTGGCCCCTCTCTTTCCATAGTGTGGTCCATCCCATGTACTGGTCCTCATACTTTCCAATAGGTTAATATTGTTCCTTTACTGCATCCACAAAAAATCCCAAGTGGGCTCAGCCCCATATATTCCAAACTCCTCTGTGGAACTTTTCTCCCAGTAAGTTTCCCACCAATGTTTGACCTGGGGGAGATCCTTAAGGAGTGCGAAGGTGATCTTTTCCCTGTCACAGAAACTATGAACAAAGAAATAACCTTCTAGCAGATTTAACCATTTTTTTAGGGAATCTGCATCTATCTGTCCTTCAAATATGGGAATATCAAAATTAGCTTGTACCTTGAAAGGCGAGGTGCCTCCAAAGTGGTCGCTTGATGATTATGCCCATGTTGTTATCGACAAGCATTGAAGGATGTGGGAAAAATTCTCCATCATTTCATCCCTATGTCGCATGAGAGCTTTCTCAAGCAACAGATTAATAGAATCGTCTTCTCTGTCATTTTCCTTTTCTTCTCCCATGGAGAGTTTCTTGGGCATGCGAGAGAAATTGTCCTCAAGAGAGACAAGCTCGACACCCAACTTGCTATACTTGGACCTCATCGGGGACATGCACTGAAAACAAATGATCAAGAGCAGCCTGCTCTGATACCACTGATCTGAATTATTTTTGGCACGAAATGAGAGCAGAGATATAATAAAGCAATGTACAAAGATATCTCGGATATCCACTAATATAACATAAATGTATCAGATATGCAACCATAAACACAGAGATACAGTAATACACATTTTTTTATTAATGAACAAAAATGTACAAAGACTATAAAAATACAGAGTGAAAGACTCGCTAGAATGGTGGCAACTTATCTCTGAGAAGAGATGTGTCCACTACTCGCATTCGCAAGAAGATGATTTTAAAATGAATATCCAAAGGAATTTTTATCATAAATAAAATAAAAAACCCTAACCCCAGAAGATGAAAAGCCAACAGTTTTGTGGACTGTTTTGGGTAGTTTGGTGTATCAACTTCCAGGGGGCGTAACTTTGGCATACGATCTTCGTTTGGGGCGCACAATAGCTCGTTGGAAAGGTATTGTCGAGAAAAATAATTTTGGGGGATCAATTAGAGCCTCTCGCTATCATTGAGAATATCGATCCCAAAAAACCTTCATTTAGGCTCTCAAAATGGCCCTCGAAGTTAAAAACTGCTAAAAATAGTAAATTACCAAAATTGCCAGAAAATTGTTTTGAGCTAGTTGGAAAAGGTGGGTGGCCACCGATATCCACCCGGATCACAACAAGGCCAAAATAAATCTTAGAGTACCTTGGATGGATCCAAGTGTCTCATAGGTTTGACACAAGTCGAGCCAGTAACGCTACAGGATTCACCCCCAATACACACTCTCCCAAACGCTTTGTCAAGATCAGGAGTGGATATCTCCATCACTGTCCTCCACACGTCCTCGTGTTTGACTCATGTGTGAGAGAATATTCCCATATTGATTAATTACAAAGTGTATTTTTAACACCCTAGCATAGACACCTAAGTTAAGTTTTGTTTAGCCTTGGAGATTTTACCTCTCCACACCTAATCCAAGGCCCTAGCCTAAGCTATTAGTGAACCCTAGAAAAAGTGTTACTAATATATTTTAGATTAGTGCGTTCATTTTAATGGATTTTATTACTCAAGGAATGGAAGTACAACTAATTTTGTTTGAGACTCTTGCAAAAATAAAACTTATAAGAACACTAGAAAAGAAAACTTTACACTAATCCTTCAAATGAAAAAGAGTTTCAAGAAAGAAAATGCATGAACAATCCTTCAAACCTAAGAATGTAATATTTTCTCCTTTCAATGCAAAATGCACAATGCAACTTTCGAGTGAAACAAAAGAGAAAATGAAAGTATTTTCTTTCTTATTTTTCTTTTGAAATGCTTTGAAGATGAGAATAAAACACAACCCTATGCTAATTTCTTTTTATTTTCCAAAAATCAATGCAAAGAAAGAAAGAGACCTAAAAAACTAGGTTTTTTTTTTAAATTTTCTTCCAACCAAAGAAAAACTAACAAAATATGCTAAAAGAAACTACAAAATACACGATTCATGCCCCCCCCCCTGTCCATGAGGGGGATTTTTTTTTTAAATGCATCTCATTTTTCCTAAAATTCAAGATAAAAATAAGCCAACAGAGCTTGGAAACATAGAGAAACAAGAGGATTTATTTTTGTTATTTCATAAACAATTTGAGCCTACAAATTGTCTCAACCCCAAACAACAGAAGCTTATGGAATTCAGGAAGACCTGGGAACCACAAGTTTCCTGTAGGAAAAGGAAAACATTTTGAAAAAATCTCCAAAACAACAGAGACACGTGTTGTGCATGGCCATCCTGCATATGTACGTGGGTTGTATATAATGCACACTGTGTATGCACGTGTGTTGTATAGAGAATAGGGCACATAGACCTCTATAAATTTTCAAAACCAAAAATAAAGTTTGGAGAGACAACTTAGGAAAGGGAAATTGGTAGGCACCTGGTAGGTGACTAGAGACCCAACCTAACTCAAAACACTTAGAAAACCCAAAAATAAATTGAAAAATCAACTCTAACAAAGATCTCCCACTAAGACCCTAGAGAGACTCCCCAATGGAGTCGCCAATTCTGCTACCGGGGAAAATCCCCCTATATTGGGTCGAGGTACAGGCAGAGCATTGACTTCCCTTAAAAGACAGTTCTATTCCTAAGCTACCCCAAAACTATCCAAACTAAAATACAAGAGATAGGAAATAAGGTCATTAGGTGCACCTTTGGTCCTTGCTGCTGGTGTAGACCTCTTTCACCTTTGCAGCTTCCTAGATTGTGGGTCTCCTCCCAAAGTTGACCTGCAAAAACTTAGGAAAACAATGCTACAACGTATACGATATCTACTTATCACTTTCAATATTTAGATATAGACATAAATGTATAAATCAAATAAAATCATATAGACACAATGTTTTGGGACAGGAAATAACTCTTTTATTCAATATTAAGATCAGAAAGATTACAACCTTCATCGAAAAACACTCCACGAACCAAGTTTGTGCTCCTCTGTCATGGCTCCAAGTGCATCAAACCCACTCTTGCTTCTCACAACCAACCTATCAATTGGGAAAGGGGAAAGGATTGTATTAGGAGAAAGGGTTGGAGGGGAATGTTGAGGCCAAATCTCATAATAGGATGCAAAACATGGGCTAAGAAGGGGAAGGGATTTTGAAAGAGTTTACTTGTTCTCTTTCTTGTTGGTGTAAATGGGACCCCAAGATCTATTTTTATATGAGAAAAAGATGGTTATTCAGTTTGGGGACGGGCTATAATGCGTGAAATGGTTGGGAAACCCTCGATATCTTGTAAACTCTATTGAATTCCTTGCAATGATATATATTTTTTCAACTTTTGGTGGTAAACGCGAGTTGTCTAGCATGCAGCTCACGTATGTACGTGGTTTGACTAGTATGAAGCTAGCATTTGTATGAGGTTTGTATTTTAGCAGAGCGCGTACATATTCCAAAATAATGTTTTTTAAGAAGGATTCATGGTAGTAATTTGGAAAATTATGTAAGTGTAAAGATCAATGCCATGTATGCATAGGTAGGGCATTTTTGGACTATAACAAACTTAACTACATAATTTGGGATTTTTCCCAATATCACCTAATTTCACCCATTTTTTCCATGACACACTTCAAATCTAAAGTTCGGACAATTGCAGGCCCAAAAATTCCCAATCAAAGATTTCAAATGGGGATTTTTAATTCATGTTCTTGATTCTTGCAATTTACCTGTGAAATTTCCATCATTTCACTGCAATAATTTCATCAAGCAAATTGCATACATACACTCGAAATTAAATTTTAGCAATTTTTGTCTTCAACACTCTATTAGCTCACCCCATGTAGGATAAGTGTCGAAACTGGAGGTATGATACCACATTGTAGCATCCCCAGTCCCAAGTTGGGCAATGCCACACAACAAATATTCCTTTCTGATACCATTTTATTAATTTAAATTTTTTGCATATGTACAAAGTAATGCAGTCTAACAGCATAAAATGCATGTATAAATTTACACACATATAACATAATAGAAACATCACAAATAATAGTTGAGGAATAAACATAAGCACATAACGAACACTTGTATTTTTTGTGAATCACCAACTATGTGTAGACCTTAGACATTCCTCTCAGCCATAGACCTCATTGCTCATAATCTCTCTACAGTGGGTCACCCTTGAGTTGGTGCTATGAATACACTAGAGAAATGGTTATCTCATGAGTCCCATTAAGGTATAACCAGTAACACAATAAAAAAATAGGTTTTGGTGTCAATTATAGTATCAGGTCCTACCTCACAGTCTCGCATTCCCCACAGTCCTATCCCACCCCAAAAAGTGTACTCCTTCTCTGCTCAATAGTTCTTTGAATTTCCCACTTCCTTTCTGGGGCATTAGAAACAAGTCGGACAAGAAGTCTCTGAGCATTGTAGCTCCTGAAACACAAGGTTGATCTAGAATTACAACACCCACCCAACAATTCTCTCACCTAGAGAGAATCCTTATAGTCCTGAAAACTTGATTCTTTTACTTACAGGCCTAACAACTTGCTTCTTAATTCCCATACTCATAGGCCTAACAGCTTGCTTCTTCAACCCATACCACCAAGGATTCACAGGGTACTCTTAGCTCCATATCTCCACTCTCCTGTAATGATAGAATGATGGACATTCTCCATGAATGAAAAAGAATGAATATCCTAGAATGAATGAAAGGAAGGAATGAATGGTAAGAATGATGGGAATTACACTAAATCCCCATACTATATATGCATGTTCTTTTTGTGACACTTGGCACCAAAGGAATTATCTTGTCCCCCACTTGTAATATGTTCCTCTTCCTTAGGAACCTAGGATAAGTCATTGTATAAGACTTTAGGACTTAGGAATAATATTATTTTATTCCTAGGATTAAACCCCTTGACTTAGCCCCTCTTACCTAAGCCCTTACCCCCCTTTCCCTCTCATGGAGTCCTATCCCCCCATACTCTTTCATCTCACCTGTTCTGCAACAGTGATGTATTTTATTAATAATATGAGTGATTACATATTATAATGATAGGATTGTTGGCCTTTTAGCATCTAGGATCTCTAGCCTAATAGCCACACATGAACTTAATCCTAAACATATATATACATATGTTTAGGATTGAGTTCCTAAACATATATAAACATATATATACATATGTGTGGTTATTAGGCTCTATGGCCTAATGACCACACAGGAACTCTTGCCCATAATAACTTGGCTCACCATCCTATAAAACATATGTACATTTACAATTGGCTTTTAGCCTGGGGGTATTACTATCTTCATTGTATTGTTAGGTAGGTCCTCTCTCATTCATTTTTTTTTTTTAATTCACAAATGCATTGACCAAAAGTTTGAATGAAGAATCGATTGAATAGGTAACATGATCTTGTTTGAGTTACATTGAAATTTACTTATTTCAATGAGATTTTTGGATGCATATATGCCTATTTATAGGACTTGAAGCATTCAAATGTAAATATCTTATTGGTATACATGTTTGAATTCCTCATCCCAATCCTAAAGTGGCTTCTTTAACACGAATGGGTATCATATAGTAGAGATTCCCCTCTTGTAGTAATTATACCATTTGAATGCAAATTGGCTTGAACCAAACCTTTGAATCTTGTGCACAAACTTTGCTTCATGTAATTTTTTCTCTATGAAGACGAACACCTTCATTCCTTTTAAATGTCATGTCTAAAACCAAGAGTATGATTATTTCATTCAACATCCTTACACTAAGTAGAGGCTTAAGCCCAACCATTTCTACTTTCAATTGTAGAATTCATCTAATTGGCTAGGCAATGTGCCTGTCTACCTTTCAAAGGAGGATGTTTCTTAAATCAGGGTGAGTCGTATCCCAATTTTGAACCCTCTATACTAGCACCAAACCTAGACTCAATCCCAAGGGAATCGAATATTTGTTGATTTCAATTCAAGTTTTGTGAAATTGATTTGCCTAATTTTGCTAATGTATTATATTGTTCATCATGTATGCATTACATAACTTTTTGCATGGCCCCTAAGATATAGGGGAAGAGGAATAATCCCAAGGGAACTACTAAGGATGCTTAGCCAAAGGAACCAATGATGCTTGAATATGTGGACACATCAAGTAAAAATAGCCTCCAAGGATACCATTAGTATGGTGATCTCTTTCATGTAATCAAAAATGAGACTAGGGTTCCAACCTCTTCTAACCCTACATAAAAGTAGCATAAGGATGTTGAGAGAATTTTTAGCATTTGAATATCTCTCTGACATAATTTTGCTACAAGGACAAGCATTGTTTCATGTGTTGAGATGATCTAATGGATCATTGAGAATACAAATTTTGATTTGAATATGATAATCAGTATCAAAACCAATTCATTTCCACCTTTCCTTCAATCATTCTTGAGGTGTACTACAAATTTCCTTAACCAAAGATACACATGACCAATGAATGGATTAGGGAATTGTCCCACATGAATAATTACATTAAAATCATCATTGACTAGTATGTATAAGTCTTATAGTTCAAGTCTAGGGACACGAAACTCTATCCTACCATTAATATCAAAACACCTTTCATATATGGAGTACAATTGGTATGTATCTTGTATGGGGGGAAAACAACTACTCATTTAAAGGAGGCATGGGTACCCCTAATATACACCATTACCAAGGATGGAAAATATTTAATTGGGATGCCATATTATTCTTTACATTGGTTGAGGCAATTGGTAGGGCCACATATCATRCACCAAATGTATAGCTTGAATTCTACACATCTTCATGTCTCTTKCATATTCTATGTGCTTCACATGCATTCCTCGAGTTGGATTGGATTTGGAYTATATAATCCCCTCTAGTTCATGTATACTAATAGATTATGTGGGAGYACAAATACATGTGCCATTATGTGCAAATTTACGACCAATTTGTTTCTCMTCTTTATGAGATCATCTACTATCAAAATTGTTTGAGGTTATCATAGGAATCCATACAAGTGTTACAACAAATTAGTGATTGATATCTTGATGAACATTTCACTTAATTTCTCAACAAATTGGTTACGAAAGAAGTGGCTTTCCAAACAAACCTCCATGGATTCAATGCTTTCCTTACCCATCAAAAAAGAATTGTGCCCCCAATATCCCATTTTCATTGGTATGTATAGGTTAACAAAATCAACATGGGAAAGAATAGAAGGGGACAAGATGAAATATTACCAATATCGTGAGGAGAAATATCAAAGAGAATTTAACCCTAATTGCATAAATATCCATCCAAAATCAGTAATAGATTATTGAGAGGGGGGGTGAATCAGTAATAAAGAAATTATAATCCTTTTTAATTCAAATAATCTAGGTGTTATATCAATGTAGAATTATCATCCAATAATGAGCAATGAACAAATGAACAATCATACACATACACAGTACACCAATGTTTTACGTGGAAACCCAAAGCGGGAGAAAACCACAGAATGTTTTTTCTTATATGTCTTGAAGAATTACATTCATTGGAAGCACCAAATTCCTTTGTTTTCCAG